>JAAAKG020011440.1:0-20983 GCA_010014905.2 Druon quercuslanigerum | reverse complement strand
CCAACTGTTAATATCTTCAGTAACTAACCTACTGGAAATGCCTACAACTGGCTCAGGTCCAGTAAAATTTTGTTTTGTTGCTAGTTTAGCTAGCCTATCCGATATCTCATTGCCCTTGATTCCACTGTGTCCAGGGATCCAAAGCGGAGTGACTCGGCAGAGTGACATTTCCTCTTCTAAAAATTCCTTATTTAATAGTAATTTAATCTTTACACTTACAAGTATAATTAAGAATTCTAAACACTTTTGAAACGAAATCTTTTAAAATCCTTTGTATTTAAAAATCCTTTGTATTTAAAAAAATAAAGAAAAAAAATGAAAGTAATAAAAAAAGTCGTCCAAAGTTGCGTATTAGAGAAAATAATGTTTAGCATTTTAATTCTGAATTCATTCTCATTTCTGCATTTAAACTGTTAAAAAAAAGAATCTTTTTCTAAAATTTAATTTATGAATTAGAAAAGAAACGACTATTTTTGGAGTAAAAACTTGGAACACTTATCAATTTGTTAAAGAAAAATCTGGATAATTCTAGAATTGGCAAATGTCTGCAAAACTTCTAGTTTATTAAAAATATGCAGCAGTATAATTAAACATTATTTCCAGGAAAGTTAAAAATAGATAAAAATAGTAGAGTGCTACTGATACATGCCCCATATAAATCGTCTATGCGAGATCGGGGTTTTACGCTGTCGGTGCCGACGTGGCGGCGTTTGACCACTTGCATTTTTATTTACAGACATTTCTGCAAATACTTATTTCCCACTCGATCGTGAACCGTCAACATGGAACGGCAACGGGTTGAGAACTTTATGGAGAGAAAAACAATTATCAAAACAATTTAAATCGACATTTGCGGGAGGTACATAAAGTGGATTCTGTGAATTTGATATTTCTTTCTTGTTCTATCTGTGAGAGATCATTTTCATCAAGATCAAGCTTAAATAGGCATGAGAAAACTTTACACAGCACTCAAGAAGAATTAAATTTATCCTGTTCCTAGTAGGTAAATATTTATTAGGTCTGAAATTAATTGACGTTAGTGATTCGCCAACTTTAAATCAAAATATCTTATCTTTGTACATTTTTGCGGCGAAGTATTTGATTTGATTTTTTTTTTTATTGTTTCATAAATGACTAAATATGTTTAAGAAGTTCTACTCTTAGTACGCACACGATTTACATTTTTTAAACAATTTTTATTTGTTTAAAAAATTTTCCCGTCATAAAATCATGAAAATATATTTTCTTACTTTCAAATAATTTTAAATTGTTTCAACAATAATTATTTTTCTGAACAATTTTGTTCCCCCTGAAAATTTGATACATACTAAGGGTAGAACTTTTTGAATAATAATAATAGATATTCTTCTTCTTTAATAATATTTGAATAATCTTACTTCTATAATAATACACTTTTATGATTTTAGGAATATAAAATTGTTTAAAAAATGACTAAATATATTAAGTAAGAAATTCTACTCTCAGTGTTTATCAAATTTATATAATTTATCCCGAAAGATAAAAACTTTTTACGATTTGCATGGGGAAAGACATTTTTCAGGCAAATATTGATTTATGAAACAATTGAAAATTATTTAAAAACAAAATAATATATTTTCATAATTTTGGGAAGAGAAAATTGTTTAAACAAATAAAAATGGTTTAATTGTTTAAAAAATTGTTAAATCTAAGATTTACATTTTATTAAGGTTATTCATTTTTTTAATTAGAAGTTTCAGCAATATAAACTTTAAAAGCTGCAGTGAAATGTCTTAAAATTCTTTGGTTTTTTAAAAAATAACTTAAATCCTTTAGAATAGTTTAAAATATTTCGAATTCCGTTATATCTTTTAAGACAACATTAAATTGATTACTTGAACATGTTAGACGTTCTAATCAAAGAATGCAGGTCGTTTTGGTGTAGAAATTGATTAATCTCATCGACATAAAGAAATGGTTCGGTAACGCTGTGGGGAGAATGGAAATGGGCTCTAGAGAGAGAAAAAACATATGAGATGCAGACATGTCTCTTTCTATTCCAGGAATGTGTCAAATTAATCGGGGGCCCCCAACATTGCCTTAACATTCTGTACGGTTAATTTTTTTAAACAACTATAAAGAGTAAACTATAAATTTGTAGTTATAATAAGTTGAATTTTTAAAAACATTCATGCTAATTATCCTGTTTCAGTTAGTTTACAAAAAAGGAACTTGCTAACCTTAAATTCTGTTCGAAATTGGATTGAAAATACAACTATTTTCTTGAACAGTTATATTTTTGGTTTAAAACATCATCTCTTACTGTAGAAATAGAAAATTAATTTTATGGTTAAAAATTTAACTGTTATGTAAAAAATTAATATTTTTAGTCATAAAATTGAACAATTTAATAGAAAATTTAATTATTTCGTTGAAAATTCGGTTTAGTTGGATAAATCCAGCTGTTTATTACCATTTTTTTGGTTAAAATATTATCTATTACATTTAATGTTAAAAATTCATCTTTTCATTTTAAAACTGAAGGTGACTGGTTCAAGTTTGAACTATATTTCTTAAATGCTTAGCTTGTTGGTTGATTCACAATTTTAGTTCAAAATTCATTTGCTTTTTTGTTAACAATTAATTTCTTTTACCTAAACATGTAAACATTTCGTTAAAAATTCAAATGATTTGTCGAAAGTTTCACTGTTTTGTGAAAAATTCTAACTTTGGATTCTAAAATTCAACCATTTAGTAGAAAATTTATATTTGGTTACAAATTTTTATATTTTGTGAAAATACGTCCTTTTTTGGTACAAAATAAATTTTTTCTTACAAATTTTTTGTGTTTTCAGTGACAGAATATGGTAAAAAAACAAGAGAAATGACTCAACTTTCACTACTTCAACTTTGAAGTCCTTCGACAGTTCGAAACATTTTATCAAAAATTTGAAAAACTTCATGAGTATTCTGTAAAAAGTACTTACCAAATTGCAATTTTTTAACTTAAATTTTGACTTATAAAACTTATTGATGACTAAATAAAAAGCGTCGGAATAATAACGATCTGAATGAGTTTAAATACAAAAAAACTCTTATTGAAAAACGTCCTTCCACTACAGCTTTTAAAATTTATGTTGTTTAAACTTTTAATTAAAAAAATGATTAACCTTAATAAAATGTAAATCTTAGATTTAACAATTTTTTAAGCAATTAAACCATTTTTATTTGCTTAAAAAATTTTCTCTTCCCAAAATTATGAAAATATATTATTTTATTTTTAAATAATTTTCAGTTGTTTCAACAATCAATATTTGTCCGAAAAATTTCATTCCCCATGCAAATCGTAAAAAGTTTTTATTTTTCGGGATAAATTATATAAATTTGATAAATACTGAGAGTAGAACTTCTTACTTAATATATTTAGTCATTTTTTAAACAATTTTATATTCCTAAAATCATAAAAGTGTATTATTATAGAAGTAGGATTATTCAAATATTATTAAAGAAGAAGAATATATATTATTATTCAAAAAGTTCTACCCTTAGTATTTATCAAATTCATATCAGTCATCCCGAAAGATAAAAACTTTTCACGATTTTCAGGGGGAACAAAATTGTTGAGAAAAATAATGATTGTTGAAACAATTTAAAATTATTTGAAAGTAAACAAATATATTTTTAATGATTTTATGAAAAAAAAATTTTTAAACAAATAAAAATTGTTTAAAAAATGTAAATCGTGTGAATACTTAGAGTAGAACTTCTTACTTAACATATTTAGTCATTTTTTAAACAATTAAAAAAAAATCAAATCAAATACTTCGCCGCAAAAATGTACAAAGATAAGAAATTTTGATTTAAAGTTGGCGAATCACTAATGTCAATTAATTTCAGACCTAATAAATGTTTACCTCCCAGGAACAGGATAAATTTAATTCTTCTTGAGTGCTGTGCACAGTTCTCTCATGCCAATTTAAGCTTGATCTTGATAAAAATGATCTCTCACAGATAGAACAAGAAAAAAATGTCAAATTCAAAAAATCCACTTCATGTAAGTATATATAAGCAATGTATATGTAGATAGGATAATTCAGTGCTTGCATCAAATTATATTTTATTTCAGTTTGTGATATTGCTTTTGTAGTTCTGCATGTTTCAGGATGTTTTTTTATAGCTTCCTTTCAAAAGGGGAAATTAAAATTCATTGTAATAACGGTGACTATAACAAACCGAGTTCCTCAATATCCAAAGTCATTGTAAAAATTGAAGTAATTATGTTTGTCCAAATTGTTGCATGTTCTACGGTGAATGTTTATGTTAATCTTCAACACTACACTTTGTATGAAATCAATAAAAATTGTTATTAAAACATTTTGTTTTAACACTGCACAAAATATGAGGCTGCCTCTGTATTTGTCAGAAGCTATCTAATTTCACAGAGTTCCTCTCATACAGATATTTACAACGATATATAATGCACTTAATAATTTATTTAAAGCACACAGACTTTTTTACATTTTTACACATGCATATTTGCAAGGTTTGTTTAAGTAAATTGATCGTGTATGTACTATTGTAAGTAAAAATCAATCTAAAAAGTATACTATCACTTTCACAACATAAAAAAACATATAATACTATGCAGTTGTTACGTCTGTACTCTATGTATTTATTACATTACTGTTAAGTTGAACAATAAAAAAAATTTAACCGACTTTGCAACTTTTTTTCCTTCCAAATGTCCACATTATCTATAATTTATTTATAATAATTAAATTTCTGATAAATATAACTTTTGGCGATTTTAAAACTTTCTTTTTCCTTTCTATATTTACAGTCCACATCTAATACAAGATTTCAATTCTTATAAAATAAGTTTTAAAAAGCACACATTAAATTCATGATGTCATATTTTGGTTCCTTTTTATACTCGTTACACATAATAAGCACATGCTTTTTCTTTTTTGTTTTAATTTAAATACTTATTTACAAGAAACTTCGAGTTAATTATGTGATAGGGGCGAGTGGGGCGGTACCGACACCCTAACTTTAACTTAAAATTGTATCTTTATACAGTAGGTTATAAAATAGAAAATAATTTTAGTCGATAGAATAATCCTTCGAGAAACAAAATTTATTGATTAAAGAGCGACCAAGTATTTTAATACATGTTTAAAAAAAAAGAATAAGTAAACCACCCAAAAGTGACGGACATCATTACAGATTAGTTGAACAGATATCTGAAGAACATAGGTTTATTTTCTTGTTTCTGTAAAGAGCAAAGTAGTTGAAGAAAAATTATTATTATTTATAGTGATGCTTAACTGATTTTTGTCCAATTTCAAACAAATTCAAACAGCCAAAGGAGTTATTATCATAGGAGTTCCACCGCATTCCAGAAAAATTCGAGGCTTTATCAACTTATTACATAAAATACAATTAAAATAAGATTTTTTTATTTGAACTACTTCTATTTGTATTTTTAACAAAATTGTAGATATATAGGTCTAAAAAATGAACACTAAAATAATTTAAAAAATATATTTGATACGTATATTTATCGTCAAAATCAGTATTACGATTACTTTTCAGGTACATCTAATTCACAAAACGTTAGTTTAGATCAATCCATCCTACCGTTATGATCAATTGTTTATATTTTTAAAACATTATATCACAACAACAAAAACACAAAATATCCTTTGAAGTTAGAGAGATAAGCTTTCGAATGAGCCCGGTTTGAACGTGATACGAGATTTTGTGTGTTTTTACAAGTACAGTCAAATATGAAAAAAAACTTTTTTCTCTGCTCCGAATTTCAACATTTTGCGATTAATTTATAAAATATTTTTTATGTATGCAGACTAATGATGGAAGAACTAGAACATTGCTTCTAACGATTCCATCGATAATAGTTTATCTAATAATCATTATTATATTCAATAACTGGGGTGCCGGAGATACCTGCCTGCCGGTTATCGCCCCACTCACCCCTAAGCACACTTCACGTTTAACTTGGTTTAAATTTGTCGCGCGACGTCGTTTTAAAAATGGATGGAGTTTGACGTTTCTATTAATTAGTTGACTTTTTTTACATGCGCGTGGCGGGACCATAGCTTTTTGGATCATGCACCAGAGTGATGGATGGGGGTCGCCTAATGGGTGACTATTTCACCCGTCGAGAAGAGGTAGGTGCATGCGAATGAGCACAGAAATTGGTGGGAGGAATTAGAGGGAAGTTGAAAAATTGAGCATATGTAAATGAAACATATATAAAACCCGCGGTAAAAAGTAAAGTGAATTGTAAAGAGACTCAAAAAGAATATCTATATAGAATTCGCGCCCGGGAAATACCCCGTTATATTTGCAGAAGACCAAAATCCCATCATGGAAAATCCTATTATTTTAGTTAGCGTTTCCCTTGGGCCTCGAATTTTCATTGAAATTTCAATCACAAATGCCACTTTCCAACTCATATTACTATCTTCCTCATTACTTTCTAATATTGTTGCAAACATTATCGTTTGCAACAATGCAGCAATAATTGGTTTGATGCAATTTCAGCAAAAATAATTTCCTTTTGCTGCCTCTTCATTATATATTAATATATATGAACATAATCTGACAATCTTTATATTCGCGCGGAAGCCTTTCAAAATATTAAACGTGGATTGTAACTTAATAAAAAGATTAACTGTAAAGTTGAAAAGTATTATTAAAGAAGAAACGAAAGATTTGGTAGGGAGGTAAGTTTTTACCAACATCAGGTAAGGTAGATTGTTTGCTGTGTTGAAAACTTACCGTCCTCTCTTTTTTTATATTTTTTTTTTTAAACCTTACTTTGCTTACTTTAAGTTCGAATTACACGACCGTTTATGTAAGTTCGGTGGCGCCTCCTAACGAGCGGGAAACTCCCATTAGAGTTTGAGATGGGACCTTACCTGTATGACGGGTAAACCTACCAGTTTTAGCGGTAATTCCAGTAATGGCAGGTCAAGTTGGTAAATCTGGTAAAACTCATATTTAAACAAGTTATCTTTTTATGAACAATAATTCACAGTGTCATTGAAGTTTTATGTCCATAAAAGTATAATTGCAGAAAAAATTGCCTTGAAAATGTCACCAATCCAGTGAAAATACGGCATTATAACTTCAACACTTATGCAGATCAGGCGGTGATTTCGAAATTGTACTTTCTACGTTTCAATTGGTAATAAAAAATTCAAAGTTTGAAATTACAGTTTTATCCGATCCATACTTCCGGGTCTAATCGAAACGAGCGAATTTTTTTTTAGCATTGAAAAGGTGTGCCTGCGAAATAAAGATATATTAATAACTTTCATTTCGGGGCAAATACAAATTTCTTAAACAAAATAGAAATTTTGAAAATAAATATGAACTAATTGTTTAAATAATTACATGTTTTTAAAAAATGTTAATACTCCAGCAAGTAACTACCAACTATTACATTTCATTCCGCAAATACGATTATTTAAAAAAAAATTGGAATAAATAATTGTTTAAATAAGTTAAATTTATTCAAACAATTAAGAATGGTTTACAAAGCCATGGAGAATATTCAAATTTTCCATTTCGAACAATGGAAACTTTTTGGGAAGTGACTTACTCTCTAGAGGGAAAAAAATGTGCAATGCAATTTTGGATCAACCTAATATTGTATATAAATTCATTTTTATAATATGCAATTATAATTTAATCACAAAGTAACACTTATTATAAAATATCTATTTATTACAAAGAGAATAGGCAGATAATTAAATTCAATTAGTGTTTTCAAAATTTTAAATTATTTTGAACCTGTCCATTCCTTATTTTACAGTCTTCAATCTTTTAATTACTCAATACCTTTTTGTTAAATATTGCGAAATCGATTAAAAGGAATAGGTGTTGCTCTTTTTCTTTCATTATACTTTCACTACAAAACTTTTGTTCTCAATATTGTTCATTTACACGTTGAACTCTTCATAGCTTAGCCATTTGTGTTTGCGAAATCCCGCCGCATAAGGCTTAAGATTTTTTGGTTATGTTGCAAATAGAACGCTAACTGTTTGCAAAAATGATTTAAAAATTTAATTACGGTCAGAACGCTGTCAGTCCCATCACTAATTATAGAGTTCTTAAATTCCCGAGAATTGAAGTTGAGGTTATATAACCGAGAGTATGACAGAATTTAAGAGAATTTATGATCAGCGGTTGACTATAAATCATTTTCTAGCATAAGCATATTCCGGAATTTAACATATGCAAAGCAGTAGCTTATTAATTAATTAACACATGTTGGACTGAAACTTTCACCTCAAAATTCAATTCCCTCACATTACTTAATAAATACTAGCACTAAATAATAAAATTGTGAAATACCAAGCACTACTTTTTTAAATAGTCAGCTTTATAAAGTATACAATTTATCATCGTGGTACTTATTTAATAAAATGCTATTTTAATCGTAGCTTTACGCTAAATAGTTTATTTTATTTCTAAATTTTAACTACATGTTTTTCTTTTAATCACATGCTTAAGAGGTGATGCACGTTCTGTGCTCATTTTAAAAGGATAAGATTTTTAATATATATTTTATGATAATATATTTTGTTTATAACAACTAAAAACGGTTACAGGTTTAGCAGGTTCAACCTTCCGCGCACACATAACCTATAATAAGCAATCGGATGACTCTGGCACGATTAATCGCAATACTTTGTTGGAAAATTGTTTTTCATTTCAAATACTGGACCGGATGGTTATTATATACTTAAAATATGTTAAACCGTTCACAGTTAACGAAAAATGCAATTTTCTATTTATTAAAATAAATTCTAAAATGCTCATAAATTCTCAGAGAATTTATTTCTCGGTTATATTCTCGATAATATTCTCATTTTCATTACCGTTTTTAAAGTAATATAACCGGCTCAGAACTATACTCCCAATGCGGCCATCTTGCGCTACTGTGCATTCGGTGCATAAGGCGTTTCATTAGCTTCAGGGAGTTTAAGATAAATTGAGCCATATCTTCTGCAACTCTACTCTTTCGTAAGAATTTAAAAGCACTTAATACTTCTCTCCTTTCATTGAATTTTTCTATACAAAAAGCACCTTAAACCTTAGACTGTTGGTTCTCGCGCTTCTCGCGCTCGATGATGCAGTCCCCTCGCGCTACGCGCTCGGTCTTTCTATGTACCTCACATTCGTGCGCAAGCCTTTTAAAATTAAAGGCCTAAGCGTCGACAACTGTCATTTCGTTATTGTGAATTCTCTTTTGTTAAAGCTCCTTCAGCTTTAACGAACACATTCTCATCACGTATCTCGTGCTTGACACTCGATTTCGTCGAAAATGTGAACTTTTCTACATTATGTTCAACTCTAACAGTACAAATCTCCTTTTTAATGGATAATTTAATATTGGTTTCTCATTTTGTATTAAATTATATTCTTAGAAATCCTGAAAAATGTATATCATTTCAATACATTTATATTATTACCATTCATGATATGCATTAGTATTGAAACAAAAGTATTCTTTTCATTAGTATTCAAGGCTATACTTTTCTGTCCTGGCATACTTATCTAGCTTCTTTAACGTCCATACATTTTTTCATGCAGGCTCTCGCGTGTCTATGGCTTATGTCCCTTAACTAGGGTCTCATTGACACATTCTAACCATTCATTCCACGGTCTGCCTCTGGGCACGTTGCCATTTACTTTACCTTGATATACTTGTTTTGTTAGTATATCCTTCATTCTCTCAACATGCCCGAACTCTCTTAACCGATTTCTTTCCCATGTGTCAACTAGTGTTTCCTCCGCACCACATTCTTTAAGGAATATCTCGTTACTGACTTTGTCCATCAGAGTTTTCCCGCATATTATGCGCAGGAATCTCATGTCGATTGCGTTACTTTTACTTCAATCAATGTAAATTTAATTTAGGCAAAAAAATTTGGTAAATAAAACGGTATTGTAGTTTATAACAAACTTGTAGATATTTGTTGGTTAAACAACTTTTGTCTTTTAATTTTGTTCGTCTCTTGTGTCGTTTTTCCACAAATTCAAAAAAAAAGTTTATTCTTAATTTTTACGAGTGAAAGACAATCAAAACGTCCTATCTAAAAATGATTATTAACAAATTTATAAATCTTTTACGGGGGGACAACTTTAGTCTATCGTTTTTCAAAAAAATTAATTTTATAATTTTGAATGGTTTTTATCACGATTAAAACAGAAACTGCGTGTCCTATCAAAAATTATTCATGAAAAATTTGAATGAGTTTTCGCTATTTTTTGCAAGAGCAACGTTTGTCTATTTATTGCTTTCTTAGCTTATGCCGTTTGTCCAAAAATTTAATATTATATTTTTAATGCTGTTTTTTACGACTAAAAACAAACACTATGCATCCTATGGAAAAGTGATGACAAATTTTTTGATCTTTTCAGGGTGCGCAATTTTAGGTAATTCATTTTTTTCGTATCTTGCATAGATTGGCCGTAAAATCGATTTTTTGAGTTTTCGTTATTTTTTGTATGATAAAAATGTGTATTTTTAAATTTTTGACAAAATTCAAAAATTTGTTATAATAGTCTGGTTGGGCTTTAAAAAATAAACGTTTTTCTTCTCTTGACTTTTTTTATATCATGCGTTTTTTGGCTTAAAATGTTCATTTCTGTTTGTTTTTTTGGATTTTAAAAATGCTGTAACTCTGATAATTCGCATTTTATCGAAAAAAATCATAAAAATAAATTGTCCCGGTTTTCGAGTACTATAAATAGCCATACACAGAATTTTTAAATATTGAAAAAAGTCCTACATATTTTGAAAATGTGCTTACTCTTTGAATTTTCATCCAAAATAGCTGGTTTACGTACTTGTTCTTTCTTTTTAGGCCTTAAAAAAGTGTGTCAAAGCAGAATCCGATCTGATTAATTTTTCGAAAGTTATCGTGCCTAAAAATGAATTATGAATGAAATAGCAACACTTGTAGTTAAGGAAATGTTGCCAACCAAAAATGTGAGTCTTGAATATAAAACACTGATTTTTAAACTATTTAATTGAAATTCCATCCCAAACATTGATTTTCCAAAAATTAAAACGAATCTACAACGAAAAAGTTACATTTTTACGTAAAACATATAAATTTTCAACCAATTTAAATAACTTTTCTATTCAAAGGGTTAATCTTTATTCAAGAAGATTAAAATTCTATAAAAAAGAAATAGAATAGTTAAATTTCCAGTTCTAAAAATGAATTTTCATATAAACAATTAATTATTAGCCAAAGAGGTTAATTTTCTACAGAAAAAATAGATTTTTTATAAAGTACATGGAATTTCAACCAAATATTTTAATTTTTAAAGGAATTTTCAACCTAATACTTACATTCTCAACCGAAGAAATGAATTTACAACCAAAAAGAGGAATTTGTCTTCAAGAAGGATAATATTCTACTACCGAAGACGAATGTGTAACCCAAAGATGTCTTTTTTTAAATCGTTACATTTGTAACGAAATAATAGTCCCTAAATATTTATTTCCTTTATTCCTGAAAGTTTTAGCCTTCTAACCTTGAAGATGACCTTTCAAGGTTACGTTTTTGGTTTTCCAGTTTTTTGCGTATATCTCGGATTTTTTTAACGGATCTTATTTCGCCTGGGGTCAAATGAAAGATCTCTTAAAAATACATTTCATAACTTTTTCCGACAATTTTTGTCGGGAAATTGAAATTTTGACAGCCATTCAAATATTTTAAGTCGAACTTTCTCGAAAACAAAAATACATACTTTAACGAAAAAATTCACACAGATTGATCACATATCAAGGATTTATAATTTTTTTTAGATTTTTCGAAGTGGTGGAACATAGTAGAAAAAATTTAAAAACCTACTTTCATATGAATATCGGACATCAAATACCTTACATGACTATTAAAAAAAGTATACAAGTGACTTTTACACCCTTTGAAATAAAAATAGACGTATAGAATATTCCCGAAAGTTCCGGTTCGGACAAAATATTTTTATACACGAAATTCTCCTAATTACCATATCTCTTTAGGGATAGTTGAGGCATGCTTCCCCCTCGAATGGTCGACGCTGTACCGGAATCTTGATATTTTCATGGGGCCTGAAAAGTTTGAATTGTATAATTTCTTGTTATTTATTTTGTTTATGAAAATTTTAAAGTTTATACTCTTGAAAATAAATACTATGACTTTACCAATAATTTACAATTTTTGTATAATGGGTGCTTTTACTATTCTTTATTAAATCCTCTTGCAATTAAAATTGTGATTTGAAAATCGCGCCAACTCAAGCCAATAAAATTCAATAAAAGATTAGTTACGGTACAGCGGTACAAATCAGAGTTCCTCATGTCTTATTTTTCCCTTATAAATCTCTATGAAATTATAATTATCATGTGTGGAGAGCTTCGATTTTATTCGACAGTAATCGATAGTAATAGATAATCGATATCGAAGCCATGCTGTTTGATGACAGAACCTAAGTTAAGCAGTTGAGGTGTAAATTTAGTTTCTTTGGATTTGTTTAATTGTAAATACAAATGTGTACGTGTCATACGAAAAAGTATTCCTTTAATGAATGTGTAACGTGTAAGTAAATAACAATAAAGTACTTTTTTATATTAGTCTTTATATCCGGCTATACATGAATAAATTGGATAGAATCTCAATATGTACAGTTCGTTACAAGGAATCAGACAACGGGATTTTTATATATTTAAAAATTCAATTCATTCTAAATCGTTCCTTTGTGTTTTTCCTGGATAATAAAACGTAATTAAAACTGTTTACAATAAAAATTTTGTAATTTAAGTAATAACAGACTTAAAATAAGCTATTGGTATTAACAAGATTGTAGTGTCATTGTTTAAGACAAATTATTTGTTTTAGATAAAATACATGTACCATACTTGGGTAATCTTTTCTAGATTCAATATGTCTGACCGTAAAGAAGGATTAACAAACGCAAGGTGCGCTGGTTGTAATATCTTTCTCAAGAAAGTCGCAGGTTTTGAAAAGCGTATAAGCTCTCAGAATATACAGAATTTTTTAATCGAGATGTTGTTATTGGAGATACAGTGTGCAGCAAATGATGCACACAATTCAGATTTGCTAAACTAGAAAAAAAAAAGAAAAAAAAAACTTGTCGAAATATACCTTCAATCAGTTTTGATGCAACAAACCGTAGAAATAACATTTAAAAGAACAATTGCAACTCATGCATACGGTTTTCTGTGTGGATCTACGAAAGGCTTTATTTTGGTTCCATCGGAAGCACGTGAACAAATCTTTATTAAGAGACAGGTATTTATTCGCATAGGGAATCGATTCATAACTTGATACTTTCATATAATACAAACGTTTTAGAGTAAAAACGTGTACATTATGTCTCAAACGTTGTAAAGTAAAAGCGTGTACATTATGTCTCAAACGTTGTAAAGTAAAAGCGTGTACATTATGTCTATTTACAAGTAAAACCCGTATTTTCTTAAGAACAAATATATACATGAGTACAAAAAAGAAATTAGTTATCTCGAGTGGCCTTATACATTGCAAAATATATGGCAATTAGGAGAATTCAGTGTAGACAAATAATTGGTCAATATCAGCAGTTTCGGGAACATTCTATTCAACTACTTTTATTGCAAAGGGTGAAATAGTCACTAGTATACTTTTTTTCATAATCATGTAAGATATTGGAAGTCCGATATTCGCATGAAAGTACGTTTAACATTTTTTTTTACCATTTACCATTTCGAAAAATCTAAAAAAATTCATGATAAATCCTCGATATGTAAGCAATCTGTGTGATTTTTTTCGTTAATGTATGTATTTGAATGTCTGTCAAAATTTAAATTTCCCGCCAACAATTGTCTAAAAAAATTTATTAAATGTATTTTTAATAGATGTTTCATTTGACCCGAGGTAGATTAAAATCCGTCAAAAACAATCTGAGATATACGCAAAAAACTGGAAAACAAAAAACTTGACCTTGAAAGGTCATCTTCAAGGTTAAAGGGCGGAGACTTTTAGAAAAGAGAGTTTTCTTTTTGTAACGTACACATAGGACCAAGTCCGGCTGGTTAGGGCTCAAGGGCACTTTTTACATACACCCTTATCATTCATTCTCATTTGGTGCGCCAAAAAAGCGAATTTTCGAATTTCATACCCACCTAGGAGTGAAATTATGCCTGAGCGTAATACAACCCCACTCATTTTTTTTACATTTTATTAAACAATAATTAGATAGTGCGACTTGAACTTTGTGTAACTTTCAAACATATTTAAAACCCTATTTTACTTTTAAACTTATTACCACATATTCTTTATGGATTTAAAAATAAGATTTGGAAATCTGAACTTGATTAATAAATATTTATTTAGGGAAACTTATAAAAAAACAACAAAAAATATTCAAAATTTCTCGCTTCAAAAAGTAGTTGAGAACCTTCTCAATAATTGTACTAAGGCCACAAGTGGTTACGGTGCGATTTTGCATTGAAGAATAACGGCAGGTATATAATGGTAGAAGTTTGAGTGACAGTCTAAACCTGACTTATTAAAATTTGGTTTGTTCATAATAGTAGACATCAAGGGTTTGTAAATAAAATAACATTCACAAAAAATTACTTTCTATTAGAACAAATTTACTATTCATGCTGGTTTTGAAATATTAACAGACTTTTACAAATTAGAGAGTAAAAAATCGTTGACTTCGAAGCTAAATATTTTTTCAATTGTTGATTAAAGTAGCTGGAACCTAGCCAAATTTAACGCGAAATTTGATAATATTTCTAATGATTCTGATTATAATACAGTTTCTGCGCAGATATTCGCCTTTGAAGTAAAGAAACATTTTGTGAAAAAGATAGTTAACAATAAAATTAAATCAAATTTAAATTTAAAATTAAGTAATTTTATAATTTCACATCTGAGATATTAATCAAAGAATAGAAAAATGAGGATCAAGAATGAATAAAAAAAGAGAACGAAGGAAAGAGAAAAGAGCAAAAAGTTATGATTTATTTCATTGATTTAAAATATGTAATTAATATGTAATTAATAAATACTAATCATTAATAAACTCTGATATAAAAGTAACTGGATTATTTAAATATTTTCATTGATTATATAATATATCCGTTTTTGGCATGATTGAATTTCGTTGCATAAAATTTTGGTCTTTCTATAACGGGAATTTCGCAAAAAATTGTCGGGAAAAAGAATTCATTACAAGTCACGGCTAGACACCCTGCCTAAAGCCAACAACTTACATAAACAATTTCTACCAAAAAAATGTAAATAAAAAAGGGTAAAATTACATAATTATAACATGAATTATCAGTAAAATGTTACTTTATTGAATGTATATAAATTCATTTTTATTTAGTTAATAACTTCAAGAAAGTATTAAATTAAAAAGTTTTTTGCAGTTTATTCATTTTACAGCTCGACTAATTATAATGTATCAGTTCTAATTTATTTTTATCAATAGATTTCAAGCAACAATATATCCTTCAATATTGAGAAATTCACTTAATATTTACATCGAAAAAATCATGAGTAAAGCACGAGATTATATTAATTATGCCATTAAGCAGAAATTTTTAATTAAGGAAAGGTTCGAATCCAGATAAAGGAAGAATGGTCAATGGGCCGCCCACCATTGACTATTTGCATGTTTCATGAACAGGACCGCTGCACTCTCAGGGTACCCAGAATTGCCAGGGTTCTAAACTTCTAACGATCAGATAATTTTATAGCAAATAATTAAAACGCTAGTCGCACTAGCTGATTGTTATTTTTAAAATATTTTAAAAATGAGTAGGTATGTATTACGCTCAGGAATAATTTGACTCCCAGGTGGGTATGAAATTCGAAAATTCGCTTTTTTTGGCACACCCTGATATACACTGTACAAATAAGAATATATATTTTTATTTTCACCATATTGGTGTGATGCATATATTCCAATAAAATAGGCTCTTTCTCACAGAAAAAACTGAGGTTTCCACTGGAACCTATTTTTGGTTCCAAAGGAGCTGCAACAAAAATGAACCCCACTTGCTGAAAAGGAGCCTAAAACGATAAATGAGCTCTAAATTATACCACACTTGAGGTTCCAAATGATCTCAATTCTAATTGAGCGTATTTATAAAGAACCCTTTTTTCGCTTTGTCCACATCGATATTTTATTTCATTATTCAAATAACATTTGAATAGTATTTGAAAATGAATTAAAGCGTTTAATTATGAATCTATTAATTTGAAATTATTTTCATTACAAATAGTTCATGAGACTTTAATCAGACGTTTAAAGTTCTTTGAATACTAACGTTTTCTTATTGAAACAGCTCAATTTTGAAAATTGAAATCTGCATGTATATTCTTTAATTTCGAGCATCAGATTAGAATAGTCTTCCGAAAGAAAGTATTTTTTAAATATTTATAGTCGAACCGCAGTTTATTAAAAAAAAGTCATGACATTATTTACATCTATTTACAGTGGATCAAGTCAAAACGTTGTTCATCTAAAATTTTCAAATTCAAACGCTGTGAATTATAACTCTTTCAAGTCTCCCGAACCTGCATTTTAAAATTCTTTGAATTGCAAATTCACGCTTTAAAATAAATTATTACATAATATTATATTTGATATAATAATAATAATCCTTTTCTATACAATTTTAATTGAGCTTATTTTAAATTATCGTGTGATATAAAATTCGTAATATTTTAAGTGATTGGATGCATTTTTTTTTCTTAAAAATTTGTCGAATTCCCAGTCAAAAAATAGATTTATCGGCATATTTCTGGTCTTTTACAAAAAAATTGATACCTTCCTGGTCAAGCGGTCACCCTGATTTTTAAAGTACTATATAAAAACGTGAATAAAAAAATATTTCCATATCTTTAAGTTTCACGTATTTATTACAAACCATTTTTTCACCATTTTCAAACTTGAAGTCTCTTGCGTTGAACGATATGTATATTTTTGTTCCGAAAAATGTTTTACGCTAGCGCTGATGTTAAACGTGTCAAAAAACGAGGTTTTTAAAGCACTTTTTTTAAGTGTCGACTTTCGAGTCTTCCCAAAACGAGCTTAAGGTCTAGGCTTAAGGTCTAGAATGCAACGCAATTTTCAAAATTTCGTAATATCAAATTGTTTGCTAATTACAGACCGTTTTCCGCAAAATTTTATCTTCGACAGAAATAATGGTAGGAAGTTTGTTTATGGATTAAAATGTGCAGTTTTGCAACTTGATTGAAGTACACTTTTAAAAAATGAAATACGATCGATATTTCGTGAAATAATCCTTTCAGTATATTTCAGGATTTAAGGAGAGTAGGCAGCGTAGAAAAAGTGTTAGGAAAAAAGTCACTAGTAAAGGGATAACGGCTCACCCACAGGTCAATAATTTGGAGGGAAAAATGCAGGGAGGTCGGTATCCCCCTCCTCCTGAGGTACCTATTGTTGTGAAATCATATCTCAACTTCGCTGAGAGAGAAAGAGACAGAGCGCCTCATGTTCTCTGGTGACTGGTCGGGTATTTCTGATTCTCTTTCTCTCTCTACGCGGGGACGGTTCCCAAGCTGGCTTGTCGCCTCTATCTGTATTAACTCTATGTGTGAAATGGATACTTTTTTAACGGGGCCTACTCTCCTGAAGTCGTGAAATATTCTTAAAGGATTATTTCGCGAAATATCGATCGTATTTCATTCATCTGTGTATACGTTATTTAAATATTATTTATATAAGTTCTGAGTATGATCAATGCAATTAAGTTGTTTGAATGATGTCAATTATGTCGCTTTTTTATATTAAATGAAATAATAATAGTTTATATTATATAATAGTTTATAATAATAATAATAATAATAGTCATTATTATTAATTATATAATATGTAATATATATTATATAAATGTCCAACAGAAGAAAGAAAGAGAACAAAATTATGAGAAAATTTATTATAAAAAAAAAATAATAATCCGCTATCTTTAATAAGTTCCGAGTTATATATACAGCTAAGTTTGAAACCACTTTGTACCTTTTTACTTAAGTACTTTACGAAAAAGTGTTCCTCAGATGATTAAAAGTAGACTTTTTTCAAAATAAATCGTGTCAGGTTTAGTTTGCGTTGATGATCCCAGAGGATGAAATAGATAATACAAAAATCTGCGTGAGTCTAAAAAAAGAGTCTTTTAGTGCTATTAAGTTGGGAATTGAGAGGTTCCAAGAATTCCATTTTTTTTGGCATTTTTGACCAAAAACGGAAAAGTTTTGTTTTTTGAAAATACATAGTTTCTTGAAAGTCGCACGAAAAAATTCCTACAAAATAAATAAGTAAGTTTTAAAAAAAGTGTCCTAGCCCTAATAGGTCACGAGATATGACCTTGGAAAGTGCAGTCACAATTCATTGTTAATGCATAAGGGATCGAGTTTTTGAAACTTCGCAGTTGTCAAATTAATAGGGCTAAAGACTTTTAGATTCACGCAGATTTTTGTATATTCTATTTTATCCTCTAACATCATCGACGCAAACTAAAGCTGACACGATATATTTTGAAAAAACTAAACTCCACTTTGTTGCACCTAAAAACAGGCAAAAATGGTCAACATTGAGGGGCCATATCTTATCAACTATAAGAGATAGAACCATTGTTCTATTTATGGAATCACAGCAAATTGAGTCTGCTTTCACTCATCTAGGGAACACTTTTCCGTAAAGTACTTACAAAGTGGTTCTTGAAACTTAGCTATTTTTCGCTAAAAATCGAAAAAAGTGGGGACTTTTCAATGTACCGTAACTCGGAAACTATTAAAGATAGAGGATTATTTTTTGTACAAAATTTTCTCTTATTTTATTCTCTTTCTTTTGTTGGACATTTTGCTCTAAAATGCAATTGGAATCA
Source organism: Druon quercuslanigerum (assembly GCA_010014905.2). NCBI lineage: Eukaryota > Metazoa > Arthropoda > Insecta > Hymenoptera > Cynipidae > Druon > Druon quercuslanigerum. Next base: position 2,049 of record JAAAKG020011440.1, on the reverse strand, counting down.
TCCGTCCACGCAAACGTGATTTTTGGAAATGTTTAAAACAAACCGGGTTCCCCCTCGTATTCTTGGTAACATTTTTAATATGTTAAGTAGGATTTATTAATAAAGCGGTTTCTCAAAACAAATTGTAGACCAGATTTTTTCGGAAACAAAAGTACAAGATGCCTAGACTATAAGTACATGAGTCTTCTTTACTACTACTATGAAGAAAAAATGATTTTAAAGGGTTTTTCATATTTATTTTGTAATTTTAATGCATTTTTCCTACGGTACTGCATGGTTTTGTAGAACGAAGTTAGTCTAACGCCGCCGCATGGCCATTTTCAACTCTCATGATACATTTATTTGCATTGGGCATTATAGTGGAAACACCCCCCTGGTTTAGACCTGCAGAATATACTCATTATGTATGACACAATTTTGTTCTCTCTGTTACAGAGGGCGTGCGTGTAATCTTACCAATGCACAAATATTTGGCTTTCTGTCTTATAATTGATGCTAAACATAGTAAATACGTACCCGGTAAAATGGAGTTGATTGGAATGCATAGACTGGCATGAAAAAAATGGAAATTTCAATGCCATTAAATGCGTAAAAAATTGCATTTTTGTAAGAAATGCCAATAAATGCATTGTACTGTATAAAACTCGTTTTGTTTCAATAATTTTCAATGCGCATAAACTTCAAGGCATTACAGTGATTTGCTTCTAATGCCATGCAATGCCTTTCACGAACCGAGTATCGAACCGTTTCAATGCCATTTAATAGGTATGTTAAGCTGGCACAACACTGTCGAACATTGCTGGTCGAACATTGCTGTAAAACGTACTAAAAATGATTTTAGGGAAAACTCACCTTATAGAATAATTTAAGGCTCATTTAGGGCTCCGGGAATATGATAATCAAAACTGGGAAAAAGTATGTTTAAACAATTTTTGTTTAAACTATCCTACTAAACATGAATTGGACAAATTTATTTTCTTACCATTTCTTAAGAATCATTTAGGGCTCCCTGAATATGATATATGAATTTTTAAAAAAATTGTTTAAACAAATTTGCCAAAACAATTTTTTTCTTCATTTTTCTTCTATAATTTCCGGCGAGTTAAAACCTATTTCATAAATAAGGGCTTATTTAGGGCTAATTTGCGCCCGCAGTCCTAGATTCAGGGCTCCATTATTTTTTGTAAAAAATGATTTTTGCGCTAGCTTAACGTTAATCTGGCCAAACATTGCTGTAATACGTACAAAAAATGATTTTGGAGAAATCTTACCTTACAGAATAATTTAGGGCTCATTTAGAGTTCTGGAAATACGATAATCAAAATTAAAAAAAAAAAAAAACAATTTTTGTTAAAACAATCGTACTAAAAATGAATTAAATCAATTTATGTTCTTACCCTTTCTTAAGAATCATTTAGGGCTCCCTGAATATTATATATGAACTTTTAAAAAAACTGTTTAAAACCCTTGTCCTCTTTCTCCCCACTGGGGGCTGAAGCAGTCGTCCTCCACCTCGATCTCTCCTTGGGAACAGCACCTTGTTGCTGTTCAGAAGGAGGGAGAGAGGCGGTCTTCGACTGCATCGAAGTCACTTTCGGGATCGTACCTAGGTGCGTTCCAGAAAGTGAGGACGATTCACCCCCTCCCGACGGCAAGGTAGTCCCTTCAGGACCACCCAGGGAGAGCGAGTTAGCATTGCTGCTAACCCCCTCTCTTACTCCGGGATGTTCTCCGGAGGCCGTCTCACCCGGCCACAATTATTGTTTAAACAATTTTTTTTAAAGTTCATGTATCATATTCAGGGAGCCCTAAATGATTCTTAACAAAGGGTAAGAAAATAAATTTGTTCAGCTAATTTTCAGTAGGAATGTTTAAACAAAAATTGTTTAAACATATATTTTTTTTTCAATTTTGATTATCATAATCCCAGAGCCCTAAATGAGCCCTAAATTATTCTGTGAGGTCAATTTTCTCTAAAATTATGCCTTTTAAAAAGATAAAAATTTCAATACTTGTGAAAGTGAATAAAAAATAAATTATTGACTTTGA
>JAAAKG020011429.1:0-20983 GCA_010014905.2 Druon quercuslanigerum | reverse complement strand
GTAAGTTCCAACGTATTTCAAAATCCAAAAGCACGTATTTTTATTTCATTGTTTTCATACGATAATATAAGTTACTTTAGTGATTCAAGAATAAGTACAAAAAGATGATGTATGAAAAGTATTTTTTTCTATGTCGCTACGGGGGTGCTATTAACGATGACTCGAGAACGACTACTTACAGATAAAAATATTACGAAAATACAAAATGAGAAGTCATTTTTATACCCAAAAAAAAATGTTTTTTTCGTTTTCCGATATTTTCGAATACGTCAAAATAGTAAAAACATGATTTGTTAAGTTGAAAATCTTGAGTGTGACTTAAATTCAATGATACTTTTTGATGATATTATATTTTGAAAATAAAATTGAAAAATGTATGTAATTTTTATACTTTGGCACAATGAAATACACGATTTTTAATGCAATTAGAACATAGTTTAAAACATTACACGTAAAAATCGAGGTAAAAATGAAAATCACGAAGCGAGTTGACAAAATGAGTACAGACTCAGCGAGACGTCAGTTGGCGTCATCGCGGCTTCAGTGCATTCGGCAAGAATCGGACGCCGCGTCACCGTACTAATATCAACTAAGGCCCGGAACTAGAGGAATCACTGGCTTCAACGCTTTTAGTGTGCAGCCTGATTCCTTTTTAATTTAAGAGAAGGAATCACGCTGTAAGTCTAAATACACTAGGTATCACTGGGCATCACCAACTAACTTCTTTAAATTAGCATCAATTCTTAGAGTGAAATGCCCCTCGGAAATCTTTTAAAATTTTAGTAAAATTGTTGAAAAATTCTTGAATTCTGTGTGAAATATTCATGAAATCTTTCTTTAATCTTTGTTTACGAAAACTTTTATTTTCGTTAGAAATCATTTAAATTTTTTGAAATCTTCTCCATTTTATTAACACCTTTTAAAACTGTTTAAGACTTTTGAAATCTTTCTTTTTTTACATTTTTTAAATTCTTGAAATTTTTTAAATTGTTACAAATTCTTTGAAGCACTCATAAAATCCTTTCTATATCTTTTGTCTTTATTTAAAATCACTGGAATATTTTAAACTTTTGTTAAATATTTTGGAATTTTCTACAGAAATGTGAACTCGTTTAAAATCTTTGAAATTTTTTATATTTTGCATATTTTTTTCTTGAAATATTTTGAAATCCTTAAAGATTCTTTGGGCTATTTGTGAAATCTTTTAAGTTATTTTACAAAAAATTGAAATTATTTAAAACCTTAAAAATGTTTGGAAATATTACAAATATTGTGTAATGTAACATATTTAAAATCTTTGAAATATTTGTGATATTTGTTGTTTTCATTTAAAAAAATTGAAATATGTGAAAATTAAAGTATTTTGTAAAAAATTAATCTTTTTTTGGTAGAAAATTAATCTATTTTGTTGAAAATTGAACTTTTTTGATGAATATTTGTCTTTTTTTCATAGAAAAATCATCTTTTTGGTTGGAAATTTAACTATTCACTTAAAAATTAATTTTTTGTCGTTGAAAGTTCATTATTTTATTTAAAAATTCATTTCTTTGCTTTAGAAAAGTCAAAATTTGTTTGAGAATTAATTTACTTTATTAAAAATCAATATTTTTTTGGTATACAGTTAATTTGGTTGAGAGTATAAATATTTTGTTGAAAATTTATGTATTTTCATGAAAATTGATCTTTTTTTTGTAAATATTTAATGTTTTAGGTTAAAAATTCATTTTTTTGTTTGAAAATATTTTATTTTAGTTGAATCTTAATTTCTTTACCTAGAAATTAAACTATTTGATTAAAAATGAATTTTTTAGAAGAAATTTTAACTATTCCATATGTCTGGATTAATATTTATCTTCTTTAGTTGAAAATTCAGCTATTTCGTTGTAAATTTCTGTATTTTTAAAAAATATTATCTTTTGTTGTAGAATATTATTCTTCTTGGTGACTAAGTCACTATTTTGTTTGAAAATTTATTTCTTTTTTGGAAAATATAACTACTAGGTTAAAAACTCCTTTAAAATTTTAAATTTTGTGGAAAATTCATGTATTTTGTAAAAAATTGTTATTTTTTTGGAGAAAATTAATCTATTTGTTTAAAAATGTAACGGTTTTGTTAAAATTAATCTATTTTTATAAAGTTTTAAAGAATAAAAAATTGGATTTAAAATTCATATACCTGGTTGAAAATAAAATTTTTTGGTTGAAGATTAATCAGGTTGAAAGTTTAAATATTTTCTTCAAAATGCATCTATTTTGATGAAGATTTGTCTTTTTTTTGGCATAAAATTCATAATTTGAGTTGGAAATTCTACTATTGGTTTAAAAATAATTTCCTTTAGTTGATTCATTATTTTACTTAAACATACATTTCTGTTCTCAAAAATTTAACTACTGTGTTGAAAATGTCCTCTTTTTTGTTGTCGTAAATAATTTTTTGTGGTCAAAATCTATCCTTTTAAGTTAAAAAAAAAATTATATCCATTTAAATAATACAATGAAATGTTTATGAAACTTTTGTTTTCGTTTGAGATCATTCAAATTTTTTGAAATCTTTCATCTTTTTACATTTTTTAAATTCTTGAAATTTTTTTCAATTCTTAGAAATTCTTTGAAATACTTCCTATACCTTTTGCCTTTATTTAAAATCACTGGACTATTTGAAACTTTTATTAAATATTTTGAAATTTTCTACACAAATGTTTTATATTTTGGATATTTTTTTTCTTGAATTGTTTTTTGAAATATTTTATAAATTCTTATGGATTCTTTGAGCTAGTTGTGAAATCTTTTAAGTTATTCTACCAAATTTGAAATTATTTAAAACTTTTAAAATGTTTTGAAATATTTAAAATCTGGTGTAATGTACCCTATTTAACATCTTTGAAATATTTGTGATATCTTTTGTATTTATTTGAAATCATTAAAATATATGAAAACATTGTGAAATATCTTGAACCCTTTTCAAGTTTTGGTAGAATCTTTCAAACTCTTGAAATCTTTGTGAAATGTGTTGAAATATTTGTAAAATCTATTCAAAACTTGTAAACAAATCTGTAATCGTTTAAAATCTTTAAAATGTTTTGAAACCTTTATGAAATTTTTTCAAAATCTTTCTTTAATCTTTGTTTGTGAAATCGTGTGTTTATTTGAAATCATTGAAATCTTTTGAAATCTCAGTCTCTGAAAACTTTTGAAATTGCAATATGCCCTTTTTGAAATCTTTAAAATTCTTTAAATCCTTAGGATTTTTTTGAAATATTTTGTAATCATTTAAAATCCTTAAAATCTCTTTAAAGTTTTTAAATCTTTGTGAAATATTCGAAATCTTATCTACATGCTTTTTTCAAATCCTTGAATCCTTTTGAAGTCTTTGAAATCCGTGAAATCATTCTGAAACGTTCAAACCTCTTTTGAATATTAAAAAAATCTCTGAAATATTTTGAAATTCCTCGAATTATTTTGTAACGCTTTTGAAATCTGGTGTACACTCAAAAACAGAGTGGCCCACCTCTCGAAAACTGTTGTAAAAGCAAAACAAAAATTCAAACCCAAGATTCTCATGAGAAATCCAAGATTTCCAGGTTTTCAAGGTTTAAAAAAAAATTCAAAAATTATTCTAGGTTTCCAAGGTCCCTGAACACCCTGATTATACGAAAAAAATAATTTTTAACAAAGAGGGGATCTGGTAGATAAGCAAACAATGTGGCAATATAAAATTCACTTTTATTCCTTAATCCCCGCTGTAATATAAGTTGATAACTATATTTGTTATCTATATCATAATTTTTGCCAGACTTCGTGGATTTTCCTAGAAATTTTCTAATCGAAACCACGCTTGCAGGCACTATTTGTTCGATAAGTTCTTCAGGCAGGGAAACTTGTCTAACGCATTATAATTCCTAATAAACATTTCGTAAAAACGCACAATTGGGCGCTTTTTTCACCAAACTTAAGCCAATAACGCGAACAAAAAGATCTGCTAAATATCAAAAATTTTAAACGTTGTGAATATTTTTTTTTCATGAACATCAGGCTGCCGATTGCACTACACAGTACACAAGACAATTTATGAACATGTAGCACACTTTGGTAGCAAGTTTTTCAAGTCTGAGATCATTATCAGGCTCGAACGTCCGGATTATTGAACAAAATAATCTTAGGGACATTTATCGAGCCACTAAAAGGCTATCAATATGATAAAATTATAATTTATCCAACCTTGTATCTGTACTTATTGATCAATATAACCCTTTCGTAAATTAGTTTGAAATTCTTTTTTTTTAACTTATGACTACTTATTTTTTTTTGAATAAAATTAAATTTAAAGTGCTCTCCTTGCTATGTTTTATCGACTTTATTTTTATAAGAATCAGAGAATTTATTAACATCGAATATATAAATGTCGTGGAATAAAAAGCATAACAGCACGACTTTTTTATTGTTAGCAAGCTCTGCGCTTTTGCAGATACAATAATGGATAAATTGGGCAGTTAATAATCAGCTATCGCTCAATGGGGGATTTTAATATTTTTCTAAAGAGTTCGACTGCTCGAAGAAATTCTCACGAGCATGAGAATATGCTTGATAATATGCTCGGCATTTAGGTGCTTTGAGAATTTAATGAGTATTTATAAGCATTCTAAATTAGGATTTAAAATGTCGTATTTTCTATCTTTATTAATAATAATTACATTATTTAAATTTCGCGGGGAAATGTACCGCTTCAAATTGGAAAGGGCGCTTAATTTAAATCGTAAAAGAAATCAAAGTATGTAAAAGAAAATATATTATTCGCATTAAACAAAAAATTTTATTTCGAAATACAATTAAAACCCTTATTCGTTAAATTTTTAAATCAATAAGATAAATTTGGAACCTAAGAAATTGAGTTTGACCTAAAATGATGAATCTACAACAAAAAATATGAATTTTTAACCACATACTTAGTTGAACTTTAAATCTAAAAGATTAGTTTTCTACAAAAAAAAAAGATTCATTTTCAACGAAGAAAATGACTTTTCTCCCAAAAAAGATCAATTTTAAATCAAAATTAAAATAGTTAAAGTATGAAAAAAATAAATGCTCAACCAAAAAAAAGAATTTAACCAAATAGTTTGTTTTTCCATCCAAAACAATCATTTTTCTACAAAAAAAAATGAATTCTCAACAAAATAATTAAATTTCAAACACAAAAGTTGAATTTTCTAACAAACAATATAAATTTACAAACCTAAACTGCTCTGTTTTGTAGCAATTTAACTATTATATTTTGTGTAAGGAATTTATTTCCTTGATTGAAAAAGAAATATTTAGTTAAAAATTCGTTTTTGGTTTAATACAAAATTCACCTTTTGAGTTGAAAATTCCACTATTTGGTCAAACATTCACATTTTTGGTTGAAAATTCATCACATTTAGTGAAAATTAACTTCTTTGGAGATGTAAATATTTCATTTTTTGCTTGAACATTTCTATTTTTTGGTTATATTTATACAGAAAAATCTTTTCTGGCAAAAAATTCATCTTTCAGGTTTAAAATTGAATTACTTTGTTGAAAATTATTTCTACTATTTTCGATAAAAAGTTTTTTTTATGAAAAAAGCCAACTAAGAAGTTAATTTTAAACAAAATCGAGTCTTTTGAAGCAAATTAATTAATTGTAACTAAAAAAATATAGATTTTCCAGGAAAAATGGAATATTTACATCTCCCGTTAAAAAAATAATTTGTAACTAAAAAGAAACGAATTTTCAGTCAAAGAAATTAATTGTTCCTGGCTGGGATGAATTTCTGACCATATAGTGAAATTTTTTACCCAAAAGATGAATTTTCAATAAAAAAATTAATTTTAAACAAAATTTTTTTTTAATTAAAGAAATGAGTTTCTAACAAAAAATAGAGCAGTTAAATTAGCTAGAAAACAGAACATTTTTTAACGAAAAATATTACATTTCGATTAAAAAAGGTAAATTTTCCACAAAAAATAGAAAAGTTAAAGTGAATTTTCAATTTAAAAATTTTGTTTTAACCAAATACTTTATTTTCAACCAAAATAATCAATTTTTAATCAAAAATGAATTCTCAACAAAATAATTCAATTTCAAACCCAAAAGTTGAATTTTCTAACAAAAAAGATAAATTTACAAACCCAAAATGTTCTGTTTTGTGGGAAATTTAACTATTCTATTTTTTGTAAGGAATTCATTTCTTTGATTGAAAAAGAATAATTTAGTTAAAAATTCGTTTTTTGTTTAATACAAAATTCACCTTTCAAGTTTGAAATTACCACTTTTTGGTCAAACATTCACATTTTTTGTTGGAAATTCATCACTTTTAGTAACAATTAACTTTGCTTAAAAATTTATATTTTTTGGTTAGAACATATTATTTATGCTGAAAAATCTTTTCTGGCAGAAAATTCATCTTTTAGATTTAAAATTGAATTATTTTGTTGAAAATTAATTTTTTCGGTTTAAAATTGTTTTATACGAAAATGTATTTCTATTTTTAATAAAAAGTTTTTTTAATGAAAAAAAAACCAAGTAAAAAGTTAATTTTAAACTTAATTTTAAGCGAGTCTTTTTAACCAAATTAATTAATTGTAACTGAAAAAATAATAGATTTTTAAAGAAAAATGGAATATTTACAGAATTAGTTGAAAAAAATTTTCTTTTGAACTAAAAAGAAACGAATTTTCAGTCAAAGAAATTAATTTTTCCTCGCTGGGATGAATTTCTGACCATATAGTGAAATTTTTACCCAAAAGATGAATTTTTTATTAAAAAAATGAATTTTTAACTAAATATTTTTTTTGAATCAAAGAAATGAATTCCTAAAAAAATATAGCAGTAAAATTAACTACAGAACATAACGTTTTTTAACGAAAAAGATTACATTTCAATTAAAAAAGGTAAATTTTCCACAAAAAATGAAAAATTTAAAGTGAATTTTCAACTAAAAAATTTTTTTTTAACCAAATACTTTATTTCCAACTAAAATAATCAATTTTCCACCAAAAATAAAATACTTTTATTTTAAACTAAAAAAGAAACGATTTTACAATAAAATAGATCAATTTTGAAGAACAGAAATTAATTTTTCACCAAAACGTTCAAGTTTCAACTAATAAGAGTACTCTTCTAACTAAAATAAAAGGTAATTTTTAACCTAATAGTGGAATTTTCACCTAAAACAGATAAATTTAAAAATAAAAGTAGAATATTTACATTTTGAGTAAACAACCTAAATTTCAATAAAATCAAAGTACATAATTTTTGAATGAAATATATAAGTCACCAAGAAGCTTAAATATTCTCCCACAAATTCGAATTTTCAATAAAATACAGAATTTTTAAACCAAATATTTGAATTTTCAACTTAAAAAGATACATTTTGAACCAAACATGTACAAGTTAAATTTTCAGTTAAAACAATTAAATAGATCCACTTCTAACTAAGCAGTTGAATTTTCAACAAAAAAGGATTAATTCTCAACGAAAAATGCGATATTTGTTATTTCAAGCAAAAAGGATTTTAATTTTATACTAAAAATAGTGGAACTCAAACCAAAAAGATGAATTTTTAACAAAATAGTTTGAATCTTCGACGAAAAGAGATTAATTTTTAAGCAAATAGTCGCGATTTTTAAACATGATAATAAAATTAATTTCAACTTTAGTTTTTCGATAATTTTCGAACTTCATCAGGTTTTTTCTGACATATTCCCCAACTTTCTGGAATTACCTGATCTGTAGCAACTTTTTGATTCAAAAAAGTAAATGCTTAGTTTACTCAAGAATGTTTTCGTAAAAAATATTTGTGGTAATAATGATAGATATTGATTTAAACAATATATGCTTTAAATTCTTTTAAATGTTCTGTTCGAGCCTAAATACTTAGCATATTCTCGAGAGCATTTGCTCAACATATCGTGTGCTTTTAAAAACACTATTAGGATGCTCTTGACATCATTTCAATTTTTTGTTCGTAGGGACAGATAGTGTCGCACAGTATGTTTAAATCCCCAATTTGAGCGAAAAATCGAACGACATTAAGTATTTTAACCACAATTTACAATCCAGCCTTTATAAAAAAAGTTTGGATCATTTCTGGAGGTCACGCATTGTTTGAGCAACAATATTTTGACAAGAGAAATAAACTGGACTGCAACTATATTGTCTAAAGAAAACTTCGATGTAGCAATGATATAAAGCAGATGTAACTTCAAAATGTACAGTTTTTTATTTACAATTTTTCATAGAGGTAGGATTCTTTTTTACACGAGAGATTCGCAGTGTTCCACGAGTGAATATTTTATATCAACAAGACTTTATTTATACCATTACTACAAAGAAATTAAATTTAGTTTTACCTTTGTTAATCTTAAAGCATTCTTTAATACGACTAAAAACGACCGACAGAAGCTTGACCAAACTGCCATTGAACTAACTTTGAATATTAAAAACATTTCTAATAAAGAACTTAAGAAAAGATACGGTGACACAGAAACTAAAAAGAAGAAGTCGCGAGATGTGCGTCGTTAATTCGACTGGAACTTCACAGCGTGGAAGTATATGAAAATCAATCAGGTGGATACTTTTTTCTTTTCAGTCAATGGGCCTTTTCTAAAATATTGAAAGAAAAAATATGCATCGAATGAATTTTGATGTATTTTCATCCTGTAAAATCTCAGACGACGCACATCTCGGCGATGCACATTTCAGCGATGCACATTCAGCGACGCACATCTCGCGACCTATCTTTGTAAACGTAAATATAATCCTCTCATTTCGCTGCGAGTTTGGCTTGAAATATCGACCAAACATTAGATGCATATTATCATTGCAAACTACATGAACTTCTACTTCCGCTCGATATCTTTTTGACAAAATTTCTATTTACACAGTAAACGGTTACACCAAATATTTCGATTTCAACTGACAAACGGTAGAACGTCGAGAAAATGATACACTTATATTTGTCAGTTCTCTACCGTGAGTAGACGACAGAAGCGAGAGTAAAACACCAGGTGTTTTATCGTGGTGTTTAACACCATGATTGTGTTTTATCTATAATAATAAAGGCGGAGGTGTCTCTTGCCCAAAAGCTGAACGTCAATCAAGTGGCGTAACTACTGAAAAACGAATACCCGCATTGCGGGGGGCTCCTTCCACAAGGGGCCTCCTAGATTGTCAAACATACATTTATTTAGGCTTTAATTTTTAGAATTGAAACAAATTCTACTACATATCAATCCGTTTTTAAATAGGACAATATACGATATTAGATATGTATTTTTTTTATATTTTCAAATGGCCCTTTTAACAAATTTCGCCGGGGGGCCTCTACGCTCCTTAGAAAAAAACGTCGGACTGGATTTTTTAAATATTAATATGGCATCCCAAGAACACACGCTTTTTAAAAAAATATGATTTTTTGTTGAATTACTAAGAAATGAAGAAATTTTCATAATCTTGGTTAAAATATGGTTAAAAATTTTTTTTATTAAATGTGGTTTTCTGTTATCCCACAAACATTTCCCGATGAAAATAATCGGAAGCATTTTTTTGAAACTTTGTGTGAATTTAAATCTTGCAAATACTACCCCTTAAATTTTGTGCTTTTGATGAAAAAATTCTGTCATAAAATATATATATTTCTTTAAATGGTTTCCAGGTTCCGCTAGGCCGTTTTGGACTTAAAATGAATATTCTTAGTTTTCAATTAAAGAAAAAAAACATACTTTAGGCAAAAACATTCTTTTATACCTAAAAAATATTTATTTATTGAGGAATAAACCTTCATTTAATGTATCGCCAAAATTTTTTTGGAACACATCGGTTTTAAAATGAGAAAATTTGTAATTTAATTTCAATTAATGGTCTGAAATTACCCCTTTACATTTTTTATTAGTAATATACGCAGGTTTTGTTCTATAATTAAAGGGGAATATTATCCATATGAAATAAATTAAAAATATTTATACTGAAGGACAGAAAAAAGTATATATTGGAGTATTTTTTTTTTTTTTTAGAAAAAGGAAGAAATTTAAGGGGGTAGCATTTTAAAAATTCAAACACACAGATTTTAATTAAATACAAAAATCTACTACTTTCAAGAACCACCTCTCTGATTATTTTTATCTTAAAATGTTCGCAGTATTACAAACACAATCAATACAAAAAAATATATAAAAAATGTTATTCAATATTTACCATACAATCTTACGAAATTTTCTGGATTTCTTAATAATTATTTACAAAAATTGGATTTTTTTCAAAAGCGCAAGACCGATTATTTTAATTTTTATCTTAAAAAGTCCGTGTGTTGCCATATTAACATAAACAATAAAAAAAACCCGTTTACCTGGAACTTTAATTTAATCGTGGTTCAGTCACATTTAGGTGCCTAATGAAATTCTTTTTATTTTTTTTTCTAAAACCTTAAATCTGAAATGCTTTCTTTCAATGAGAAAATGATTGTTTATCTTTTTTAGATTAAAAAATATATACTCAGAGGTCGCAATGAAGTGTTTTTTGCCGAAAATTCGATTTTCCAAGGAAAATCGAATATAAAATATGAAATAAAAACAATGCAATATTTTTGAATCTTCATTTCGTACTGCTGAACACTTTTTTTGTGAATACTTGTTCTGGAATTAAAAAATATTTTTTCGAATATTCGGCATTAAACAGCTCATAGTACTTCTAAATATTTTTTTTTTTAATCTAAAAAAAATAGAGAATCATTTTCTCACAAAAAACAAGAAATTTCAGATTAAGGATTTTAGAAAATCAAAAACAAAGGATTTCATGAGTCGGTCAATTCCCGGTCAACTAAAGTAACATATTACGAGAGCAAAAATTTGCAAAATAAATGAATTTTCAAATAAAATGAGGAATTTTTTAATGAAATACTTGAATTTTTAAACAAAAAATTTTCAACAAAATACATGAATTTTCACGAAATAGTTGCATGTTTAATCTTTAACTAAAATGATGCATTTTTACTACAAAAAATATCAATTGTCAACAAAAAATTAAAGAATTAAGTTTTGAGTTAAGAAAGTCAATGTTCAACAAAAAAAGACGAATTTTCAGTTAAAAAATGAATGTTCAACAAAAGAGTTCAAAATGAATTTTCAAATTACATGATGAATATTTAACTGGAATACTAGAATTTTTAACCAAGAAAAAGATATTTTAAACAAGTAGAATAAGTTTCAAAGAAATAATAATTTTCTGCCAAAAAAGTTAATTTCCATCGAAAACAGTCGAAAAACAGTTGAAAATTAATCTTTTGATTTGAAAATTAAATTATTTGGTTAAAATTTCCACAATTTTGTACAAAGCTCATCTTTTTGAAATAAAAATGCAACTCTTATTGCAAATTTTTCCTTTTTGGTTAAATTAAATTATTTTTTACTTCAAATAAAAATATTTTCCTGGTTAAAATATCAAATATTACATTTTTTGTTGAAAATTTGTCTTTTTTAGATTAAAAAGTCCACTTCATGGTAGAAAGTTGATTAATTTTAAAAAAACTGATTAATTTTCTACCAAAAAATACCATTTTCTATCAAAAAATACTATTTCTTAACAAAAAAGTGAATTTTCACGAAATAGTTGAATTTTCAATCAATGGAGACAAATTTTCAACCAAATAATTATAATTTTATTATATAAAATTAATTTGAAATTTAAATGATGAATCTTCAACTAAAATAATGAATTTTTACTCAAAAATATCAACTGTCAACCAAAATTTAAATAATTAAGTTTTGAGTTAAGAAAATCAATGTTCAACAAAAAAATACGAATTTTAAGCCAAAAAAGATCATTTTTCACTCTTTAATTAAAAAATTAAATTTTCAGTCAAAAAATGAATGCTTAACTTAATGATGAATATTCAACTGGAATACTTGAAGTTTTAACCAAAAAGGAGGTATTTTAAACAAGGAGAATTAGTTTCAAAGAAACAATAATTTCTGCCAAAAAAGTTAATTTTCTTTGGAAACAGTCGAAAAAACCCCGTTGGAAATTAATCTTTTGGTTTTAAAATTAAATTACTTGGTTAAAATTTTCACTGTTTCATACAAAGCTCATATTTTTGGAATACAAATGCAACTCTTGTTGGAAATTTGTCCCTGCCAAAAAAGTTAATTTTCTTTGGAAACAGTCGAAAAAACCCCGTTGAAAATTAATCTTTTGGTTTGAAAATTAAATTACTTGGTTAAAATTTTCACTGTTTCGTACAAAGCTCATCTTTTTGGAATACAAATGCAACTCTTGTTGGAAATTTGTCCTTTCTGGTTCAATCAAATCATTTTTCATTTAAAATAAAAATCATTTCCTGCTTAAAATATCAACTATTGCATTTATTCTCTAGAATTCGTTTTTTTATATTAAAACGTCAACTCCATGGTTGAAAGTTGAATTATTTTCTTAAAAGTTCTTTATTTTTAAATAAAAAATGCATAGTTTTAATTAAAAATTAATCTTTTAACTGAAAATCAAAATATTTTGTAGAAAATGCAACTAGATGCTTGAAAATACAATTGACTGTTGAAAAATTAACTTAAATTTCGAAGATTCATATTCTCAATACTTGTTATAATCCGACAATTTCTTTTTTCCTCTCTCAGAATTAGTAGTTACACCACTGCAATCAATACGAAAAAGAGAAAGCTCGTTGCGAGAAAGTTCGTGTGTCCTTAGGGAGGACTGTAATCTATCGGGAGACAGTGTATGCTGAAACATACAAAATATAGTAGGCACCACTTCAATGAGTGGAAAGTCGCATTAAATAACCATCTCCAGTGTCATTTTCGTTTACGCATGCCGCGATCATTGTCATGATTCGAGAAACGATGACCTCGAGAATGGGTGGTGGTGGTCTGGAGGGGATACGATGGACCAGGACGATCCCACCAAAAAGGTGGATAATTTTGCGCAGGCCCGACTACTATTGGTGGGTTGGATTCGAGAGGAGGAAGGCCCTGGATAAAAGAATGATGATGGTTGGTTGGTGGCACCATAACGAGGCTCTGCTGGCCATGTTGATTAATCATAAAAGCGTTACGATGTGCTGCGTTGAATTTCGGCTGAGAAATGTGAATCGAGGAGTCAGGATTGCTATAACAGACGGCCATGGACGATGAGTGAGACGGGGGGTCCTCGAGAGGACCCCAGGCGAGTTGCTAGCATCTTCTGTTCTGCCAGTGGTTCATATACTCCTGATAACTTACTGTCACTTTCTCGCTCTGATAACGAGTCAGTTTCACACTGCGCCGCATTTCCGGTGTCACCAAGCCTTTGTAGCCACCCTTGTGCAGCAGGGAATCTATTGTCTGTATGTGGTCCCATCCTGGAGACATAAAATTGCCTTTATTTCGTTTTAAGACAGGAAGAAAGTAAATATTTTTTTTTTTTGCAGATTACAGAGTCCAAAATGGTCTTAGCAGATCTCATCAGTGTCCATATGACATAAAATAGACAGGGTGTCTATTCGAATCATGCAAAAAAAAATCCCTGACAATTAAAGGGTTTTTCCAGGTATCTCAAGTTTTTACCAGGTCTAATTTTTCTTAGTATCGAGTCATTCAAATATTTCGCTTTTTTTTAAACAATCGATTCGGAATATGTATACAGTTTTGTGAGTTTATATAATAAATAATTTTATATTTTTGTATTTTTCATGTATTCAATTAATGTTCTGTATTAAATTCAACTTAAATCGATTCGGAATCCCAATTTTTCAAGTAAAAAAAATGCATATTTAAGAATATAAATTAATTTTTAAACAAAGAGATTAATTTTTTTACCAAAAAATACGATTTTTAAAACAAAACACATGAATTCTCAACCAAATAGTTGAATATTCAATTAAAAAAGATTATTTTTCAACAAAATTCTTGAATAAAAAATATCAGTTTTCAAAATACATGAATTTTCAATTAAATAAGATACATTTTAAGTTAAAAAAAGAATTTATACTAAAAAAGACCTAATTAAAAGAAATTACTTAGATTTTTAAAAACAAAGTGGTGAATTTTCATCTAAAATCTTGAACGTTTAACTAGAATAATTCAATCTTCAAGCAAGACGAATAATTTTAAACTGAAACGATAGAATATTTAACTGAAATAGTTACATTCTCAGTAAAAAAAAATCGCAACAAAAAATATTAATTAGGGAAAATTTAGTTACAATTTCAAAATTTTTCTTATCTTATTATTCTTCAAATTGGTTGCATATTTAAAGAAAATGAATGTAGGTACTACATATCAAATTTAGTTTAAAGCTCTTCGAAATCCTGACTTTTCAAGGAAAACTATTGCATTTTTAAACAATATATGTAAATTATTAACCAAATAGTTTCATTTTTAACCAAAAAAACTAATTTTCTACCAAAAAATACGTTTTTTTTAGCAAAATACATAAAATCTTAACCAAATAGTTGAATTTTCAATGAAAAAAGATCAACCTTCAATCAAGTAGTTGAATATTGAATCAAAAAGAACAGTTTTGAAACAAAATTGGGATAGTTAAATTTACAGTTGAAAAAAATAATTGTTCCCACAAAAAAAAAAACATATTTCTAACCAACATCATGCATTTTCCACTGAAATTATAAATATTTAACTGGAATACTTGAATTCTCGACCCAAAGGATGAATTTTCAAAGAAGAAGAATGATTTTCAAAAAACAAGATTAATTTTCTACCAAAAAAAGACCAACTTTTAATCAAATTGTTTAATTTTTAACTAAAAAAATTTAACTTTCAACAAAATTAATGCATTTTTATGTGGAGTAGTTGAAATTAGATAGTTGAAAGAAGATGAAATATTCTAATAGAATAGTTACATTTTTGGTTAAAAAAATAATATATTATCAAACAAAGTGATTAAATTTAAACTAAAATCATGAATCGCTAAGTGGAATAGTTTAATTTTAAACCAAAAAGATGAATTTTCAAAAAAATTATGAATATTTCACTAGAATAATTGACGACTAATAGATAAATATTTAGTTTAAAAAACTAATGGTCAACCAAAGAGATTAATTTTCAACTAAAATTATGGAATAGTCAACTGGAATAGTTAAATTTTCAGTAAAAAAATTAATTTTCAGCCAAATAAAATACAAATTTTCAACAAAACACCTCATTTTTCAACTAAAGAGAAATGTTTCCAATTAAAATGAAGAATCTTCACCCAAGCAAATTAATTTTTAACTTTCAATTAAACAATACAATTTTCATTTCCAAAAATATAAACTCTGAACAAAGAAAGATTTTTTTCAATCGAGAAGATAAAGTTCATAAAAAAAAGAATGTTCAACTAAAAACGATGAATTTTCAATTAAAAATAGAAGTAGTACTGATTACAAAACAATTCAAGATAAATTCAAAAGAATTCAAATGATTTGGAATAATGGTAAAAATCGAAAATATTTGATTAATTCAGGGTGGCCGTTTCAATAAAAGCAAAAAATTCCCGGTTTTTTTCCGGTTCTCAAACATTGTTCACGGTCAATGAGATTAAAATATTCAAACTCTAGAGCCAAAAAATTTTCCATTTGAAGCAATAAAAATTTTAATTCAAATTAAATGCAAAATTAAATGCAAATTGAAGCACATAAAGTGGAACTCTTAAATTTTAAACTTAAAACAGAAGCGTAAAAGTTCTTTCTCTCAAAATTTTGTTCTTTTTGGTTCAAAATTGATTTTTCTTTGACTCAATGCTTTGTTTTCGATACTTGTTTTTTTTGCAGTTGAATTTTAATTGTTTTAATAAAAATGTACCTTTTACATTTACGCGTAAGAATTGATATTTTCCAGTTATGAATTCCACTCTTCATTCAACAGTTGAATTATTTGGTTATAAAATCGTGTATTATGTTGGAAATTCGTCATTTTAGACAAAAATTCATTCATTTGGTTGAACACTTTACTATATTGTTGAAAATTTATAATTTTTTCAGTCAAAAAATTAATTTTTTAACTCGAGATTGAACTTGTACCTACGACTTTTTTCTTATAAAGTTCTTTTTTTTGTTTAGAATGGAAAGATTTTTTCAGAAATTAATTTTTTGTTAAAAATTCATCTTTTTCGCTTGACAATTGATCATTTTGGATAAAAATTGTTTTTTTTTTTATTATATGAAAAATCTATTTAGGGAGAATTAATCTGTTTTGGTTGTCGACTCATCTTTAGATAGAAATTTAATTTTTTTGTTGAAAATTCGTTTTTTTTGGGAAAAAAATTACATTCTTGGCTTAAAATTCATCATTTAGTTGAAAATTTAATATTTGGTCAAAAATTAATTTTTTAGTTGAAAATTCATAGTTTTATTTAAAAATGTATTTTACCGGTTTAAAAGTTAAATGTCCTGTTGGAAACTTGTTTGTTTTTTTTTGGTTCAAAATTAATTTCTTGAACTCAAGATAAAACTATTTCATTTTTACTGTAAAACGGGTTTATTTTCTTGAAAAATCATCTTTTTGGGCTGAAAATGCAATTCTTTTAAATTAAAAATTCATATTTTCGGGTTAAAAATTCGTCTGTTTTAGTAAAAAATGTAATTTCCCGGTTCTCAAAAATTGTTCATGGTCAATGAAATTAAAATATTCAAACTCTGCGGTCAGAAATATTTCATTTTAAAATAATAAAAATTAAAGTGCAAATTAAAGCACTCAAAGTGGAACTCTTAAATTTTAAACTTTTGAAACTGAAGTTTAAAGTTTTTTAATCCCAAAATTTTGTATTCAAATGTAATTAAACTCCTAAATTAAAAATTTTAAGGTTTTATACATTATAGAGTTCAAAGATCCAGATTCTGTTCAAAAAATATAAATCCAGGTTCTCAAATTCAATGCTCTAAATTGAAGAATTAATTAATGCATTAAAATGTTTTTTAATTATATCGTTCTTAGCAATTTTAAGCTAGAAAAATTAAAAATTTAACGATTACATTTTTTTAAATAAATTCAACACTTCTTAAATTAAAAGTTATTTGTATTATAAATATTTGAAAAATCCTTAAAATGCTTCAAAATTTTATTTTAAAATCTTGAAACTTTCCATGTTGTTTTACATTTTTTTTCAGAACTTCTAAACATCTTTTAAAATTATTCGAATTTTTTCCCTGCCAAATTGAAAAAATCTCCTTAAAACCTTCCACAATCATTGTTGATAATTTTGTAAATCTTTCTAAATGTTTTTAAATATTCTCTCTAAATGGCTGGAATTTGTCGGTACACGTAGACACTTAGTTTAATTTATTTGTAATCATTTCAAATTTTCTATTAATTTTGAATTTGTTCAAAACCTCTAAACATTTCTTCAACAACTTGATTTACAAATTAAATTATTTTAAATAGAAATTTTATAATGCCAAAATTTGAAGTTATTTTTCTTGTTTGGCTTTAAATATTTAATTTGCAATTACTGATTTTAAATGAACAGTCAGATATTTCTAAATAGAAATGGTTCCCTTTCTTGATTGAAATTTTTTTAATTGAATGATTTAAAAATGGAATATTTTAGAATAAAACAATATTGGAAATTGAATAAAAGCCTTTGATACAATCAATTATTATTTAGTCTTTAAATCTTAAAGTAAAATTAAAATTTAAAAATCATGAATTAATTTATATTCACAGTTGATCAATTAAAAATGTTTTTATCAAACATCTTTGATTTTAAACGTTTTTAATTTTTAATTGCTTAAGCCCTTAAAACTGCATTTTAAAGTTCTTTAAATTAAAATATATGCTTAAAAATTAAAAATCTTAAATGGACAATTTTTAAAGCGAAAGATTTTCGAATTAAGCGTTCTAAACTGAATGGTATCATAATAATTATTAAAAATCACAATTAAACAAATTATTTTACGAACGGTTGAAATCAAAGTTGGAGAAAAATTATATTATAACATTTTTTTTTAATTCCCGGGCAAAAAATAATCTCGGTTATTTCCCGGTTTTGCAGGTTTTCCGGTACAGATATCACCCTCTTGATTAAAATAAATTTTAAGTAAATTTAGAGAAATTTAAAAGAAATGAGAAGAATTAAATGAAATTTATAAAAAAATCAACATAAATTTAAAAAAGCAATTAAGTGAAGTGAAAAGAATTTGAAAACATAGAAAAATTAAGTGAATTGGGTAGAATTGAGTGAATTTAGAAGAATTCAAAAGAATTTAGGTAAAATTAATAAGAATTCAGGACGAATTACAAATGAATTGTAAAAAATATTTGAAAATCTCTTCGAATCTTCGAAACCCTACGAAATCACCCATGTCTGGTGAAAAATTCTTTGAAACCCATTAAAATATTAAAATCCTTTAAAATGATTTGAACCCCTGGAAATTCCCTGAAATTGTTTAAATATCTTGAAAAAGCATTGGAATCTTTTAAAATACCCTAAAATATTTCAGTATTTGAAAGTCTTCAATCTACTAAAATAAATAAAAAAAATTCTGGTAATCCTTTAAAATTTCCTAAAATATTTTGAATCCCTTGATATCTATTGAAAGGCCTTAAAACTTTTTAAAGCACTTGAAACGCCTTAATAATTATTATTTTTAATACATTACACTATTCTGAAAATGTTTAAAGCTTTTGAAAATGCCAAGAAATTTGAAAAAAGTACGTTGATCCGCAGGACCAATTGAATTAAAACTTTTAAAAATAAAATAATCCATTTTTCAAATGATTTCATAAAATTCAAGAGAATTCCAAAGAATTCAGAGTGATTTCCAAATCTCTTCAAATATTTAAATCCCTACAAAGTACCTTACTTCTCATGAATAAATTCTTTAAAATGCACTAAAATATTAAAAAATTCCGTGATATTTTGTGATATTTCTTGAATAATGGAAAATGTATTAAAATACACTGAGAGTTTTTAAATACTTCGAAATCATTTAAACCCTCGGAAATCTGATAAAATACCGTGAAATCTTTTAAAACCTCATACGTCCTGTAAAATCATTCCATATTTTCAGAAATACTAGGAAATTCTTTATCCTATAATATTTTATAAGCTTTGAAATCATTGCAAATTATAGAAATTAATTTTTAAAAATACTTGGAATCTTTTAAATTTCCCGAAAATAATTCAAAATAAAAGCTCTTGAAAATGTCTCAGAAGTTTTAAAAACACCCTAAAATCTTAGAAATTCCATAAAATTATTGAAATCTATTTAAAAAATTTTGGAACCTCTCGATACCCTGAAATCTTTCCAAGAATGCAAGATAATTCAAAAATAGATAGATAAAATAAATAAATAAATAAATAGATAAAAATAGACCTAGAATGAATAGTGATTAACCCATGAATTAATTTATTGAATGAAAAGTGACTGCTTTTTTTTATTTGAAAAAGTAACTGCAATTTCATATTATCTATAAATTTTGAAGGATTTGCAGTACATAATATAGGGTGGCCGTTTTAATCAAAGAAATGAATTCCCGGCGATTTCCCGCTTTGCAAACATTTTTTAACGTTAAAGAAATAAAAATTTATAAATTAAAATTCGCTAAAATATTTTAATTTAAAATCTCTTTAAGATATATTAGAAGTTTTAAAATTGCATTGAAATTTTTTAAAAGAATTCAAGACAATTCAGAAGTAGGTATAGAGCTTAATTGAATAGTGATTAACCCACGAGATAATTTATTGAAAGAAAAGTAACGGTCTGCGAGGCCAGAAAATGATAATTTTTTGAGCCCTTGCCGATATTTAAATGTATAAAAAAATAGCACTATTCATATGTAAAAGTGAAAAATTGTCTTTCCCTTTCTGAAAGTAACTAAGTCTTTTGAAAAGACGCATATAAAAACAAATAGTCCAATTTTCAATGAAAAAAAAAAAACAAACAAACAATTGCCGACAAACTAGTTGAATTTTCAATCAAAGTGATGAATTTTCAAATAAAATTACGAATCTTTAACTGGAACAGTTGAAAAATTAACCAGAAACATGAATTTTAAGCAAAAAGATTAATTTGAAACAAAAAAAAGACGAAAATTCCACAAAATATATGAATATTTAGCGAAAAAAAGATAAAATTTCATCCAGAGAATAGAGTTAAATTTTTAGTTAAAAAACTTAATTTTTAAACAAAGAGATGAAGTTTCATCTAAAACAACGAAATGTTCAACTGGCTTAGTTGAATTTTAAAGTAAGAAAATTATATTTAAACCAAAAAGATTAATTTTGAAGTAAAATGATAAATCTTTAACTGGGATGGTATAATTTTCAAACAAGGAGATTCATTTTATTTTTCAAAACCGAATTTTGAACCAAATAGTTGAATTTTTAACCATAAATAAAATAGAATAATTAAACTTTCAAATAGCAAAAACAACAAATTTTTCACAACATAGTTAAGTATTTAAACAAATAGTTAACATTTCAAGCAAAAAGGTTCATTTTATATACAAAAGATGAAATAAGAACAAAATACATAATTTTTTTAACAAATGATTAAATTTTTAACAAATTTCATACATTTTCAATTAAACAGCTGAATTTTTAAACTAAAAGGGACCAGTGTTGAACAAAAAATAAAATAATTCAATTTTTATTACTAATTTTTAACTTTACAGAACGAATGGTGTACTACCTGATGAATTTTCAACCAAAAAAGTCGAATTATCGACAAAATGAATACTAGGGTGGTCCAAAAAATGCTTTCCGAGCTACAGGGCAAGACAACCTTCCAAAACATTGGGAAATTTTTAATTGTTGAAAAATTGAACTAATGTTCCAGGTTTTCATCGAAACGTGCCAAGTTTTTTAGATTTCCGTCGTCTTTTTCATAGAAATAGTAACAAATGGACAGTTTGAATATTTAACATGACTTTTTAAACAATTTTCAATTGTTTAAACAAATGTAAATTATTTAAGCAATTTTTTAATCCTAAAAAATGTTAAAAAATAATCGTATTTTCTGATTAAAATGTATTTGTTTGTC
>JAAAKG020011428.1:0-46117 GCA_010014905.2 Druon quercuslanigerum | reverse complement strand
TCACTCTCTCTTTCACTCTTATGATTTTCTGTTTTCTGCTAATTTCTGGTTTTTCTAAAAAAAAACCATTGGCAGGAAAACAGAACAAATTGCTAAAAAGCAGGACGTTTGACAGGACGCTCACCTCGACAGGACAAACTACTAAAAAACAGGACAGTCCTGCCAAACACAGGACGTATGGTCACTTTACGTTTAAGTTACAATCAGAATCCTCCTTACGAAACATGTTTTACTTAGTAACAATCGGGAAATGATCAGATCGTGTT
Organism: Druon quercuslanigerum; assembly: GCA_010014905.2. Taxonomy (NCBI): domain Eukaryota; kingdom Metazoa; phylum Arthropoda; class Insecta; order Hymenoptera; family Cynipidae; genus Druon; species Druon quercuslanigerum. Next base: position 45,851 of record JAAAKG020011428.1, on the reverse strand, counting down.
GCCATCTAAAGGGTTTCGAAATCCTCTACAAATTCTAAAAAGTTAATGCCACAGGCGGTGAGATCCATTATACTATTACCCAATGGTTCTTGAGAGGACAAATTTTTTGGACTTTTAATCGTCACCATGTTTTTTATACCATCAAAATTTTTGTTAACAAATTCACTAGTTCTCCCAGGGGCCATGAAAGTAAATTAAGCAGGTGTATCCCCCGATAATCAATCTCTTATTTAATATTACCAAATTATTACTTTCGAAAGATTCCATTAACGCAGAGCCATGTCGATTAATTTTGTTATCTAAAGAAAATCGATTATGTGTCGCCGTTATACTCTGTGGCAACATCTCAGAATTCAATTGGTTTAGCATACCTATGCGAGAATTGAAATCCCCCTACCAATATAGGCAAATGGGGACATATTGGATATGCCATTTTGAATTTTGGAAACGTGATAGCAGGTTGACAATCAGTGACCCAAAAAACCATCTTGCACTTATTTTTATTAAAATTGAAGCCTGACTCCCTTTAATTCAAAAATTCATTTATTTTAGTAAAAATGACATCTTTCATGGATAAAAATGCAACCAATTATTATTTTAAAATTCAACCATTTTTTTTCAAAAAAGGTATCCTATTTATAAAAATTTAACGGTTTGGTTACAACATTGTCTTTTTGGTTTTAAAATTCAAATATAATTTTTGGAGAAAATCTACTTCTTGATGAAAACTTAGATCTTGATTTTGAAAATTCAAAATAAAATCTTTTTCGGACGAAAATTCTTTTTTATCAATTTGTATTTTTTATGGAAAAATGCATCTGTTTTAGTAGAAATTCTATCTATCTTGGGTGCAAGTACTACTGCTTGTTTGAAAGTTAATCTTTTCACTGTTTGCAGATTCAACATTTTTTTAATTTTGGTTGAACCACTGTGGTAATAAATAAATTTGCTGTGAAAAAATTATATTTTAGTTGGAAATTAATTTCTTTGGTTAAAGGTTTAACTATTTTGCTACAAATTAATTTTTTTGCTAAAAATTCATTTTTTTAGAAAATTAACATGCAAACATTATTTATAAGAAATAAAATAACATTTTATATAAATGTTGGGCTTGAATTTCTTAAAATATAGCATAAAGCTTTAGTGACGCGTCTCGAAAGATTTCCACATAAAATTTTAACAGTGAACCCTTAGTATATTACCAAGTAAGTTATATTAACATGTAAGTCAACAAAAGAAAACTTTTTTATGCTAGAATAGTTCCGAATTGCTCTGAACGGTCTCACCCACGCTATTTCATTGGTATTTTTCAAATTAAGCATATCATTTGGGCGTCTAAAGAGTATTTGATGTGCAAGGATAGGTAACCCCTTAAAAAAATGTTATTTCCTAAAAATTCATTTGACTCCTCATTCTAGTAGAATGGCATATTAGGGGTCTTAAATTTAATTATATATTTTTTTATTATTTATCGCTTAATCCTTTGATCTTGTACTGAATAATATATGTGTTCACCGTAGATATGAGTGCATTAGACAAGAACAGTGGTATAGCCACCAAAATTTTATTACAAAAAAAAACTATTACAAAATTGCAATAATGTTTTATTACCATATTGTAGAAGAAATTCATTTTAAGTGGCCTTAGTAACGTCTACAAGGTATAAATATAGCAATCTAAATCGATTAAGCCAATTTTTAGATATTAAAATAAAGTTTTCATTACTCGTTGCTTTTTTTTTTGCTTCTTATTTTGTAACGAATACTGTAATTTCTAACGGAATTGCAAGCTTATATTTGACTATCTTGGCATGTTTTTTCATGTGTATGTATAAGGATTTCGCAATTAAATATTCTCTACAAATAAGGGTTCTTGGCCAGACATACAGATGGACGTCATTGTTATATCTGTAATTTGGCTCCAGCAGTTGCAAAATGTAAAATGTAAAAATGTGAAATTGCGGACAAATCTGATACTTTTTTCCATTAAAAATAATGATAATGTGAATTAAAGCGAGGAATTATCTTATCGGCTATCGCGAGTAGAACTTAAGATTCCTGATGACCTTCAAAGACGATAAATGAATTTATCTTATAATAATGCCATGCATTTTTGTATATCTCGTATGAAAATCTTACTAAATACCACATGGAGATATTAATGGCTTTTTAAAGAGGATCAATATAATTAAAAATTTCTTTTAATTGAAAAATACATTGAGTTTTTTTTTCCCATCTTTAATGAATTTAGCTAGAAAATTTTTATCATAAGCGCTGTCTCTAATCAAATGTAAATATCTGAGAAAAATATACTTTGCGCCTAGGATATATAAGATAACGTCTATACAACATATTACTCTGATTAAAATACGAATCGAAGAAATATAATAATACATAGTTACACTTTCAATCAAATTATTCATTAACACATTAATCAGATTCTTCTTTTTTTGAAAAAATGACAAGAATTTGCGCTCTGGTCTGCTCCTTGGGTATAATCGTTAATTATATTGGTGAGTTTAGTAGTGTATTAAAATATCCCTCATTTTAAAAGTATTGTCACGCCTTTTCTCTAGAAATTTTCCTAAATTTAAAATTTGACCCGGGTGTTTCATAAACTGTGTTACAACGCATAAATTGTTCTAAACGAAGTATTTTACTCTTCTACGAAAAAAATTTTTATATCTTCATGTTCCAATATGGGGCGGCCGGGTATTTCTCCCATCGCCCGGCCAATCGCGAAGTGCCCAACACTTTTTGGTGAATGCGGCGCATTTGACTTCATACAACACAAGAATAAAAAATGCCTACAACTAACGAAATTTGTAAGCCTTGAGGCAGTAAGTTTTCTGTTGGTCTGTAGTACTATGAAGTTTAAAAAAATAATTGTTTTGGGATTTATAGGAAGAAAAGAAATTATTTTTAACATAATGCAACGAGTAAAAGTGTACAGAATGTTTCAAAGAATAAAATGAGCCATTGCCTATTCAGATTGGATACAAATTTGGACATGTTAGAAAGAGTTTAAAAAAAAGTACTAAATGCTAAGTAACGTACTATTGTTAGAGAGGTAATTTTAGTTAAAAACACATGTTTCCTGAGAAAAATATTGCTAAATATTTAAAAATAAGGCATTTGTTTTTATATATACTGTAACTAGTCCTCCTGAAAAGCTTCTGGAGATAGAAAAAGGGGATGGATAAGTAACCCTATATTTTTCGCGACGACTAGCCAAGATTATAAAAAATATGATACTTGTGCTCCCGAATTTCGGGACGACGAGAAACTTCGTATAACTTAGTCATTTAAATTCTGCAATATTATTTTTAAGCCAATTTTTTATATACTAAAGCTATAATTTCGAAGGTTAAATAAGGTAAGGACCAGCCGGGTTAGAAAATACAGAAACATCATGCAGAAAAAACAACAGATATGCTGTTACCCCATTATTTCTGAATTAAATATCCTCTTCTACACGGGGTCATTGGCCAGGCAGACAGATGGATATTATTGCTTGAACTTTTTTTCATATTTAGCAGGTTTTAAAAATGTAAAGTTCCGAAACCTCGAAACATGGTCATTGCTGATTTTCATGAAGATTAAACATTCCAGAAAGATCAAATTAATGGCTGTAATTTATTAGTTAACAAATATACAACATATCACTTGCATATAATTTTGGAAGCACGAGAAAGCTTCGTCCAAATCACACATACCATGCTAGGAGGGGGAGAGGATTATCAGAAATAATATATTTAAGTATCAGCAATTAGCAAGTTTAACGCATAAAGACATCGGGTTTAGTTCTCACTTCCAAAATTCGCAACAGACTGAAAATTTTGCCCTTAGTTTGCTTAAAAAACCTTACATCCTCTTATGAGTGAAGCCAATATTAACTTTATTTGAAAACAATACGACTAATATCTAATTTAGAACTATAATAATGAACGGTTGCACTTTGAACCAAATTATTCATTAGTAGATTATTTAGTTTCTCCTTTAATTGCAAAAATAAATAGGGTTTATACTCTGATCTTCACCTTATCAATAATCTTTAGATCTATTGGTGAGTATAATAGTATAATCCAATATCTCTAATTTTTTAAATATTTCCACTCCTTTTGTCCAGAAATTTTTTGGCGGAGCAATTTTACCCCGTAATTATACAACCTTAGTTTGATAAATTGTTACACAATTCGAAAGTTGTGTTGAAAAAATAAATTACTTTTCTGCAAAAAAATAATTTATGTATTTGTGTAGCGGGCCACACGCGATGGTCGGGTGTTTGGCGAATTACCTGGTCGAATCTCGAAGATCCGATAGCCGTCGCTAGAACCCGAAGTAAGAGAGTCTAAAATATTTCAGAGGACAAAATCAGTATTTCTTTATTGAGATTGAATAATAATCAGAATATTATATTAAGAGGTTTAAAAAACACTCTTGGTTTTCGTTTCAATAAACTTAATTAGGGCTTTCTCTCACCTTAATTTATAGTAATTGCCTCGGCCATTGTGCGGAGTAATTCATACTTTTCGGACCATGTTCCAGTCTTTTGGAAATTTTGAGACTTCTGTTCTCGCTAAGCCTACCTCTAAAAGATTTAATGTTAAATATCTTAAACTGTATCTTTTAAATATATGAATGGAAACACTTGACCTAGTTCTGTCAAAGAAATTTAATAGAGTGCGAGTTCAGCTCTATTCCATGAAAATTTCATCAACATAGTCTTTCATTCTCCAGAAGCTAATAAAGCTTTTGTGTTTCCTCTAGGGGGACTGAAATTAATAGGTCACCCTTGTGGTGGCACAAGGATTGTGGGATGGCTCAGAAATATTGGTGTGATGTTAGAAAAAATATTCTGGAAAACCAGGCGTGAGAAACTAAGACAGCTCATAGGGTATTCGGTAATAAGGTGGAAACGTTTATCCGAGAGGTCAAATACCAAGTCTTCCGAACGTTGAGCTAATCTCTTGACCCCGCTGAGGGCCTATCTAAGATTTAACGCACAGCTAATTTCGTATTCGCTTAATCGCAGTCTCCGTACTCTGACCTGGTCACGGATCCAGGTTTTATAATATATAAATAATTGTGTAGTGTTGGTACGCCCAGAGGCTACTCCAGTTAAAGTTGAACCGGTTTGAGAAGTGGATGACACTGATAAGATTAACCCATATTTCTCCTGAGAGTTTTAGATGACTCCCTCAGCGTGCATGGATTAGTCGACACCTGGCATAGTTTGGACTACATACCTCTTTAACTCTATGCTTAAAAAGTCTTTTCTTCTGCAAATGTGCTTAGACTCATTGATCCACTTTGACCTCAAAACAGAGAGGAAGATTTTTCACCCGATTTTTCTAACATCGACGATCTGTAAGATATTCGAGTGCTTGCTGCAAAACAGACGGTAATATCTTGCAGAACATAGCGAGTGGCTCCCTGACATACAGTGCAGCTTCAGGCTTTGAATATTAAAAGAGCGTGTAATTCTGGCCTACCTAGCTCGCTGACTGGTGAATTCAAGCAGCTGAATATTCTGCGTAGGCTTCTTGGTTTGTTTTTTATTTCTCATTAGCAAGAGGAACATGTATGTTGCGTCACGTAGCTCTTTTATATGCAAGTGGCTCCCTGACATACAGTGAAGCTTCAGGCTTTGAATATTAAAAAAGCGTGTAATTCTGGCCTACCTAGCTCGCTGACTGGTGAATTCAAGCAGTTGAATATTCTGCGTAGGGTTCTTGGTTTGTTTTTTATTTCTCATCAGCAAGAGGAACATGTATGTTGCGTCACGAAGCTCTCTCTCTATGCCCCGTGCTATTGAATCTCTTTCTCCATAGACCTATATTCCGCATATTGATAGTATCACGGCTAATAGTTGTAGAGCGATTATCATCATGCAAGATTTTGCTAAGGTTACCTGGAGATTATATTCTTCCGTGCTTCCCACAGTATGTAAAGGGCTAATTAGTAGCTGTCTAGAGTGCTAGTATCCCCTTTTTCAGAAGAAGAAAAACTACATTAAATATACTGGATCAGGTCTTCTATGCCTTTCTGTATTGCCAAGTACCTATCTCTACAAATATCTTATCTTGCGAGGAAATATGTATTCAGAAACTTCTACTGAAGAAATAGTCCTCTTGTTGAAAAACCCATTGACACTAGCAAGGCTTGCATGATGCAAGACATTCAGAATGCGCGCGTAGTGGTGGCTTGAATCATGCTAAAAACTTAGTGACTGTCTTCATTCCTTCACCAGACACCACACTGAAGCCTTCCTACCTTGATAAGGAATGGATGAGCCTGTCGACGTTACTTGGTATTGATCTTGAGTCGGGTACAGTACTAAAGATTTCAAATGTCTCGCAATTTCTCTTTCAGGAATTCTGTACTTGTTTTACCACCGTGACTGAATCAATGGCCTTATGTGATATGCTATGCGTGAAGGGCTCCTCCCTCCTTTTATATCCCTCGCGGGTACGAATAAAAAAGTGGCGATGCCTGTGGCGAATTATTTTTAATTTAGTTAACTCTACCGCTATATGAAATCTTCGTCAGATAAATGACTGCCCAGCAGTGATCGGGACCTACAATAAGTGAATATCGTGGATGAAAGTTAGTTTATTTTCATGGTTTTGTAAAGCGAACTCACAAAGGCGTTACTGCCAATTATCGTTCTTAAATTAAAAATTGCAAACACTGAGGTTTCTAAAGCATTTAATGACTCTTAAAAGTTTTGAGCATATTAGGACCTTTCTTTGGAAATGTATGGAAACTTATGAGATCATTTTAAACATGTCCATTATTACTTTGATTGTTTTGTATTTCGAAACAACAAGTCACAAAGTATTTTGAGAAAACTTCCATTAAAATGTTTGCGTGGTTCAGAAATTACAATAAACTTACAAATATTCGGCTAGAGAATGGGTCACGGCTAAATAATAGCATGGCTCAAGACTTGTTGTTCTATATTCTGATTGTACATCGCATAGTTGGGCGGAAAAATAGAATTTTTTATATAAAAAAACGTGATAGTGTTAAAAACAAAATATATACATTTTATCTAAAAGTCATATGTTCTAAATGTTCTTTCGTGGCCCAATCGAAACTCCGGATCTTTGTAACACTTATTGTAATCCTCTCTTTCTTGTCACAGAGTTCATTTCGCCGTTTGAGTGTTTACCTAACGGTGACCCCATTCCTGGCATTCCTCGTTCTGGACCTACTTCTTCTTCTTCTTCATCTGAAAGAAATCAATCACCTGAAAAGTCTCTTTATCCTGCCAAGACCCCTCTTTCTGCCAGATCTGGGCCTCCTCCTGCATGGGCTCATTCTCCTTCGAGGTCTATAGCTTCATCCATCGGGCTTCCTTCTCTTGACGGAAATGGCTATGGACTTGAACAATTCAGATATATTAGGCTGATTCCAAAAAGAAATTCGCACATGACATTCGAGTTTCGAAGGTACACTTTTCCTGTTAATAAATTACTCAAAATAAAAAACGGACTTTCTTCGTTTGGTCCTATTCCAACTGAAGAACAAATAGTGTTATCAGCATCCGATGGTGACGTTTATGCCATATTGGAGACTTATAATGTGCTGGCTGGAATTTATAAAAATGTTAATACGAACAAAAAACGTGTGAAAATTAATATGCAAAGTCACGCAATTACTGAACTGACCCGAGAAGAACTGTATACTATTCCAGTAGGAACTCAACGGAACGTCATGAGAAGTTTTGAAGTACTGAATATAAACCGTCACGTAACCAACAATCTATTACATCATTTATTTAATTAAGGAAATTTAAAACTTTATAATATATTGTTTGAGTTGCGCAGTGTGGAAAAAATCTAACATGTAATTAGAGATTACATTAAAAATTCTTTTCGGAAACGGATAAAAAAATTAATTTCCAGTCCCTCACGAAAATATTTTATGAAGAAAATTGCACTATCGCACAGTGACGTCAACCAGGGATTTACTATTGATAAGCCTCTAGAAGCGAATTATGAATTTTTATTGCAGAACATTTTATTTTCGATATTAAAACAGTGAGCAACACAACAATTTTGCTTTCTAAATTTTTATCAGAGAAGGTATTAGATTTGCCTAAAATTTTACCCGCCCAGTTTTTGTAAAATGTCCACGTTTTGAGCCCGCCTGAGTCCGAAAAATAGTTTTTTACGTATGTGCCTGTTTGTCTGTATGTCTGTATGTCTGTCTATTTCCACGATAACGTTTAAAAACATTATTCTATTAGATAACCCGTTGGTACACTCTTTTAGCGTCCTTAACTAAATGTCAAGTTCGCTACCCAGCCATTTTGGATACAAATTCAAAAAGTGAGCACATTTAAAAAAATTTTGAGACCACTTTTTTCAAATTGAATAATTCTCTGCACGGATATTAATAGTATTAAAAAAGTCGAACATTTATAAAATGAAAATTTTAAGCCAAATAACGCCTGATATTTGAAAAATGTAAGAGAAGAAAATGGTTCCTTTTTTAAATACCCTACAAGAATATCATAACAACTTTTTGAATTTTCTTAAAAAATCAAGAATTCAAATTTCGAAAGCATAAGAAAAAATAGAAAATCCAAAAATTACATTTTTCAGGTAAACTATACAAAATAGGTAAAAGATGAGTAGCCAAAAATTGTGCATTTGAAAAAGATCTACATACTTGTAATCAATCACTTTTTGATAGGATGCGTAGTTTTCGCTTTCATCGTGAAAAACATCATTAACAGTCAAACAAAAATCTGCCCGCAGCGTGAACACATTCTCATCACAACTTTTGTCTTATAATTTCTTTTTTGTTTTGTGTGTGGGGTTTCAACAAATTAAATTTTTTTATGTTTGTAATGATATTTTTTTACGATTTAAATCACAAATATAACTATCAAAAAATGATTCGTGACAAATTAATTAATTTTTTTTCAGGTATTAGATTTGTGTAAGATTTGACCCACCCAGTTTTTGTCCAATTTCCACTTTTTGAGCACCCCTGAATCCGAAAAACAACTTTTTTTACGAATGTGCGTCTGTATGTCTGCCTGTCTGTCAGCTGTATGTAGGTATGTATGCATGGCCGTATGTATGTATATATGTGTGCACGATAAGTTTTTAAAAAGTTAATCTATTAGATTGGCCTTTCGTACACTTTTTAAGTTTCCTAAACTCAAGGTTAAGTTTGTTATTCAGCCATTTTGGATACAAATTTAAAAAGTTAGCAAATTAGGGATATTTTTAAGGCCACTTTTTTCGAAATTCAAAAATCCTTTGTACTATTATTCATAGTATTCAAAAAGAAAAACAATTTATCCAAATGACTTTTTTTCACAAAACCAAAAATTACCACAGTTATAGCATTTACAAAATTTCAAAAAACACAAGAAAAGGAACATTTGAAACCAAATAACGCACGGAATAAAAAAAAGACAGGAGAATAAAAACGTTTATTTCTGAATGCTTTGCATTAAAAATAATGTTATAATAACATCTTCTTGATTACATTATTTAATAAAAAAAGTTTTTTTTAAGAATGCACTTTGCTTTAAACGGAACAAATAAACTTCGTCTATATTAATACTAATTCATGTTAAGTATTGTAATAATATGCATTTATGAAAATGACATACCATTTGTGGAACAGAGTCGACTGCGAAGCACGAGATACGTAATGAGAATGTGTTCGTTAAAGCCGAAGGAGATTTAACAAAAGAGAATTCACAGTCACTAAATGACTGCTGTCGAGGCTTTGACTTTTAATTTAAAAAGTCTATGCACAAGTGTCGGGAATATACAAATACTTATCGCGAAGCGCGAGAAGCAACCCCCGCTCGCCATAGGCGCGCTTAAACTTGCACAACTTGTACAACAACTACAACATTCAAACCTACAATATTATTAACAACAATTGTGGTTTTAGATATTTTTTAACTAGAAAAGGTCAACAATTGTCGTTTTTATGTCCCGAATTATTAGAAATACAGAAAAAGGAAAAAAATAAACTACCCTTATTATAATAACATGCAAGATTTTGAGAATCACAAGTTTGATTTTCGGTATTTAAAAATTAAAAAATGTGAAAAAATATTCCCAAATATATCCCAGCCTGGCATTCAGCGAATGGAAAAGAAAAAGATTTTTGGCGTTTTTTAGCGTGCAAATATCCAAAAATGAAACACATAATTATGAAAGTTTTAGATTTTCATACAGTAAGGGTGGTTTTGAGGGGTTTTTTTCGAAATGGTCTCGTCTACTATGTAGACACACAAAACTTATTTTTTAAATCTTATTTACGAAAAATAAGAATAGAATATTGAATATCTGAGTCGCTCTTTACTAAAGACTGTGAAAATTAAAATCCCTGATGACGCGTGCAAAGTTCTGCCTGTATAGCCTTCGTAATTAGTATCCCAATTGAAAAATTGCCTGTTGACGCAAAAATATTTAATGAAAATAAATGCATAAGATCTTTTACTATAACGTAACATTTCCACTTTTTGACCCCTAAGCGTTGCACTCTACTTATTTCAATAGAAAGCTGATAAAACAAGAAATAATTTTACGCGTAAAATATAATTTTAAACCATAATAATATTTATGAATATGAAATTCTTAATACTTAAATCACTTACAGGAGAGAATAACCTATTATTCTATATAATCTTTTTTAAATATTTTTTGTTTGTCTTGATACAGAACCTCCTAAAGTTAAGGTATATGTTAGGCGTTGAGAGCGAGTTTTCAAATTATTAAACTTTGAAGCCTAAAAACTGCCTCAAATAATAATATATTTTTATTATTTTTGTACGTCAATGAACTTCAAATTGTTTTAAATAGATTGACGTCAATTATACATGAAAACCAAATACATTTATTTAGTAGAAATCAAATGGAAGCTTCTAATATGTCCCCTAAGGGTTCAGATTTAGAGACCTACGGTTTAAGGTGTGTTCTGAACCACCAAGAGCAACCTTTTTCTCTAGAGGTACTCTTGCTGGGCTAGTGTTCACCGCATAGGCCACCGAGGCTCTTCCAGAGTGCGAGGCAGGAATCGAACCCGCAAGCCGACAAAGTGGGTCTAAAGCATAGAGTTAACACAGATAGAGGCAACAAGCCAACTTGGGAGCCGTCCCGGCGGTAGAGGGGGAAAGAGAATCAGCGAACCCGACAGTCACCTCACTCTTATGCATACAGTTATCTCTATGCCGCTATGCCTCTCCCCACATTAGACTGTTTCAAGCAGCAGAGTCGTTGGTCGCGCATGCGCTGTAGACGTTGATGTGTGACGAAGATAGAAAAGAGTACTCGAGGCGCTCTGTCTCTTTCTCTCTTAGCGAACTTGAGATGGACGGTCCCGCTTACAGAGCGGCCGATGGCTTGTTGCCTCTATCTGTATTAACTCTCTGGTCTAAAGCCCTTTTGCCTATTGGCTCCCACGACCATTGTTCCACAAATTCTTTTTTTACCATCGGAACAACTGCTCGGCGTGACATTTGTCGTGTCAGTCAACACCTGCTTGAAGTTGCGGGCCCTAATATACATATTGATGTTTTTAAATTTAATTATATTTTTATCATATATGACCTAATCCTTTGTTTTTTTCCACTTTGCTTAAAACCATATGTTTTCTTCTTTTGTAACGAATATTATAATTTCTAACGAAATTAAAAGCATACATTTGACTATCTTGATATGATTTATTATGTCTACGTATCATAATTTCAGAATTAAATATCGTCTACAAATAAGGGTTTTTGGCCAGACAGGCAGATAAACTTTATTGCTAAAACTTGTTATCAGGCTCCAGCAGGTGTCAAAATTTAAAGATCGATTAAAAAACAGAAAGGTAAAATTGCGGATGAATCTGATACTTTTTGCCATTATTAATAATGGCTATGTAAATTAACGCGAGGAATGATCTTATCGGCTATAGAAAGTGGAACCAAAAATTGCTGATGACCTTCAAACACGATCATTGCAGAAATTGATCGAACTTTTTCCTTAACTTTACTGAATTTAGTTAGATCATTCTTTTATGAACGCTGTCTACGATACCTACGAACTTTTAGATAACGACTAACAAACATATTACTCACAGTAAAATAAACACCGAGGAAATATAATAATAAATACTGACACTTTCAACAAAATTTTCCGTCAATACATTAATTAGATTTTTCTTTTCTTAGAAAAATGAGGTGTCCATACATTCTGGTCTTCTCCTTAAGAATAATCATTAATTATATTGGTGAGATTAGTAGCATAATTAAATATATCCATAGTTTTTAAAATATTTTCAAGCCTTTTGTCTAAACATTTTTCTCAAATAATAATTTGACCTGGTAAATTATAAAAGCTTAGCTTCATAAACTCTTCAATTATTTCGGAATCAAACATCTTCTAGCAAAGGGGGTCATTGGCCAGACAGACAGATTGTATTCATCACTAAAACTTTTTTTTCGGCTTCAGCCGTTGTCAAAATGTCAGGATCCATTGAAAAACAGGATTGCGAAATTTCGGAAAAATCTAATACTTTGTTCGATTATAAATAAGGAGAATATCAACTCTCGTGAAGATTTATCTTATAGGCTATTGCGATTGGCATTAAAATTACTGAGGACCTCGAAACAATTTATTTGCATTTATGGTGTTTCAATACAAGACATATTTTCATATCTCTTGTAAAAAGTTTTTTAACTGGAACGTTGAGATACTTCTGGCTTCTTGCAGAGAATAAAAAGGTTCAATAGTTTTTAAATTCAAGAATGCATCAAATTTTGTTCTTTAACTGTAAAGAATTCAGTAAGAATGGGCATCAAAAAGTATTGTCCAAAGAACACAGACCACGCTATTAGGTTTAACGCTCGTAGACTTCGGCTTTATTTCTCATTTCGACAATTTTCGAATGAAACTCTCGCCCTTAGTTCACCCAAAAACCTTTGCGTCCTTATACATGTGGCACCAATATCAATATTATTAGAAAGCTCAAACAATAATATATTTATAATTTTTAAAATATTTTCACGCTTTCTGTCCGGCAATTTGTCGGACTGAGTAATTTTACCCTATTAATTATAAAAGCTTAGCTTCATAAATTGCTAAATAGACTTCAATACCGGCGCTAAAATCCAAAGTAATAGTAGACTTCGGGCAGGAAAATGACAAAATACGTATAGTTAACTTAATTTGAAATTCTTGAGGCAGGTAATTTTAGGGAATAAAATAAGTCATTATTTTTCGATATTGGATACAAATTAGGACATTTTATAAAGAGGTTCAAAAACATAACATTTTAAATAAAGTACAATCGCTAGAAAATTAATTTTCGTAAAACACAAATTGCTTCTTAGGTACATATTGCTAAATCTTTTAAAACGAACCAGAATTAGTTTTCGCTATATTTTTTCTTCTATAATAAACCGTTTTTATATTTGATGTTACGTCAATCAGACTATCCCAAATGTCGATGTATTTACTATTTTATATATCAATAAATTATATGTATCAATAAATAAATTTGATTCAATCTAAACATGATTCGACTTGGGAAATTCGACTCATAACTGATGCAAAGAGTCAATCAGCTTATACAAGTCGATGTTCAAAAATTCAAACGATGTCTTTCCTAAGTACTAAGCGCTGTGTATTTTAAATAGAATAGAGGACAGTACCAGTCCAGTCGGAGCTTTCGGAAGCAAAGTGTACTGTCCTGAGACAGTCCAGGTAAAAAATTAATATTTATATATTTCATATATACAAGAAATATGAAATATATCAGTGTTTTTTCCACTATATATAAACTATAAATAACTTTTTCTCCTGGGAGACGATATGAAATTCAAAGTTAATTACTTTGATAGGTAATTCAAGCTAACGCATATCCTCCAGATAAATGTTTGAATTAACGCTGTTAAAAGCACCTTTAGGCAGAGAAAAGCCAGCATAGATTCGTACTCATCGAATGCATCTGCTAAATTGACGACAAGAACCCCAACCTATTCTAGAGCAGCTCTACCTCTTCTGAAAGCGAGACTCTGATTCAACTTACCGGTTACCAATGTTAATGAAAATGTCTCTATAGTCTGCCCTTTCCCTGTATGTTAAAAATGAATACAGCTAACACATTCTTTAAATCATTGGGATAAAAAGGAAGAAAAATCGAATTCAAAAACCCAAGGATAAAGTCATGATAACGCGAGGAGAATTGGGAAATTACATGGTATATAATGCCAGCTAGGCCAGGAACGGTTGATGATTTGCAATAGCTTAACTCAACCTCGTATACACATTTGGCGAAAAATTTGTTCTGAGCTTCCACAAGGTGGGTAGCAGTATGCCAAGACATGAAAATGAGAATGAGTAAGCAATTACCACGCCTTACAAAGTGAAGGCGTAGTAGTTCTTTGCCTGCTCTGTTTGGACGCGTAGTGGAGAAGCACCAACCTCCAAGTGGACCCTGCTGGTAGAATTTTCGTGTACTTGTTTGTGCATTGAAATGGCTGAGGTGCTTCCCCGAATGGGCTTCTGGATCTTCTTGGTTCGATTAAGCTTCATATTAAAGGCGTTAATACGTGCAGTCTATGAAGCAGTGAAAAATTTTTCCAACAAACAATTGATGCTTGGAAAAATTGTTCGCTGCTTCATAGGCTACCCGTATTAACGCCCTTAATTTAAAGCTTGTTCGAACCAAGAGATCAAGGCAACTATTTGGGGAAGCACCTCAGCCATTTCAGTGCACAAGCAAGTACACGGAAATGTTATCAGCGGCGTCCACTTGGAGGTTGGTGCTTCTAGTGTCTCCTCACCCACTCCGCGTCCTACAGAGCAGGCTGAAAGTATTCTGGGACACTTTCTCTTTGAGTTTTTCAATTTCTGGGTTGGAAAGATCATCATTAACATTGATGCATGCCCTTATGTTCTTGTTTGACATAGAGCGCCACAAACTCGAAATTCTAGGGGATCCCAGAGAAGGACTTACAAAAGGGTGGAAAGAGATAATAATGATGGCATTTTCGCGAGGACGCAAAGTTGTGCGCAAAATGCGCACCTTAAATTTTTCCTATGTAATTGAGATCGGATGTGTATTTAAAACCCGAACTCCCAGTTTCATATGATTATATAAGGAGGGAGATCGACTTAGCTATTGCTAGTGTGTGGGTGAATCGCTAAAATACTTAAGAACCCACTGTGTGGAGCTCATTTATAACCCGACCATTTCCCTCCGATTGTATCTACCCTGACACGTACCATGATACCACTGCCCAATTGGAATTGAATGTTTGCAAATCAGGAGAAAATTCATCCGGGGTTGAATTAAAAGTAAAAAATTTTGTTTATTTTTATATCTTACCTGTTTAAAAGTATGTTTCTTTGCTACAAACATGTCACTTTAACCTGAAATTTTATTTCAATTTATTTCATCGATTTAAAATTATTTTTCATTTTGAAAAATTAACTTTGAGACAATATTCACAATGATTTCTAAAGTTTTCCAAAGTTGTAAGGACGTAATCTGTAAAATTTTAAGGCAGTTTTTATAATTTTTCAAGACCAATTGGATATTATAGAAAAAATTTCAAAATACAATAGTGAGACATTTTAAGCACTTTGAAAAGTCTTAATTAACCATGATAGCATTACCATTGATAGCGTGGGTTTTTATTATTTTTAATCATTCAACCGTAAAATATATAGACGTTTAAAATGTTCCATTTCCCTGTATAATGGCATTTAATTTTAAATTGTTGATATAGAAAATGTCAAAAGTTTTTATTTTATGCGTGAAATCTTTAAAGTTAAATTAATGAAATTGTCATATGACCAGGACTCAAAATATTTAAAAGAGTATTAAAAGACCGAATAAAGATGGAATATCGAAAAGAAATATCGATATATCTGAAACAAAATATCGATCTTATCGATTTATCGGATAAAAATATCGGTATCGTCGATATTTTCGACATTTTTTATTTCAAATAAAGATATAATTATAAAGAATGTATAGTTAACTAGAATTATTCGTTTATGTTTATTCTTCTCTTTAAAGCTTTTGAAGAAAGTACGTTTGTAGACAAAAATATATATCTTTCTCTATTCTTAAAAACTTTTAAAACTTCATTCAACAAATTCAACTTCATATTTTATTTGCTTCTTTGTTCTGATCCATTCTTATTAGACACATTATATTGGTTTTTCTTAACCAATGAAAGTTTCAAAGTGAATCTTTCCGTGGATTTTGAAAGAATTAAATTTTTTGAGATATCCAATGGAATGGATATTTTCAAATAGGTGGAAAAATGAAAATGCTTGAGCTAAACACTCAATGAATATCCGTTCGCAGGCTACCATACCAACGGAGGGCAGTTTCTTGGTTGCTATGTGGGCCGCAGGTCATTCCCGTGCCGATTCCAAGGACTGGAATCAGTCCGGGAGAGACCTCAACCCAGGGATCCAGAAGGCCCGTGTTAGCTAGGCTCTTTCACCCTTCTATCATACTAAAATCATGCATACCAGGAGAGCCCGTCTATAGGGATCCTTATCAACCACCCTGGAGCCCGTTTATAGGGATCCTAGCAACCATATCCATACGCATGCAGGCCAAGGTCCTTTTGACCCCTATGTCCCTCACGCTTGAGCCTCCGTACCAACTACAAGGTCTTACAGCCCCTAGGGAAGAATTTGATACTATAAAAGATAAAAAATATTCCGTGCAACCTCTAGGTGGACTGACAAGAAGAGGCTACCTTCATAGTGACCCCTGGCTCGACTTGTAGGATATCAGACTGCGCTGACTGGACGCTTCGGATTGCCTATAGGTGTTGCTTGAATTTCTTTTAATTGAAGTATTCTCATGAATCACTTTAACGTGAATTTTACGTTAAACTCATTACAAGATTAAAAACCTTTTATATTTTCATGGGTGACCACTTCATCCGGATGGGCTGGAAATTACCAGTAAGTGTAACTGCGGCTTCAAGCTTAAGAATTTTGCTAATCTGCGCTATCAGTGCCCTCTTTTTGCTCCTGGCTGGTCCGCGTTTTGCTTAATCAATAATCAAAATTGCCTGCACGTGAATTTGAAAGAGCCATTTGATATTTCGAAAAAAAAAAAATATTTTTACTGCAGAATCAGTGGGCTTGTGGGTTATGTCATGCATGGTGTGTCCGTTCTTTCATTCGTATTCCTCGCGGTTACGGTTGCAAAGAGGGCGCTGCCTGTGGGGGATGAGTCGGAATCTATTTAACACTGCTTTAATATGAAATCTTCTTTGGATTGACATCTGCTGAGGAGATCTCGGGACCTCAAAGAGCAAAGAGAATATCGTGGAAGAAAGTCAGTTTATTGTTAGCGCTATGTGGGCCAAAGTGACAAAGTAGTTACTAGTAATTATTATCGCTGTTTGATTAAAAATTGCAAATAGTGTGATTTGGAAAGTTTTTCAAGAATTTATAAAAGTTTTCAGCACACCAAAATCTTTTCTATAGAAATGTGTTAAAACTTATGAAATTATTTTGAACCTGTACATTTTTGCCTTAACGCTTTTGTAGGAGACATGGCTTATTGAAACTAAGAAACGAAAAACAAAAAAGAATGAGTATTCGGAAAGAACAAGCCATGAAGGAATTTACGAAAACATGCCTAAACTTGAAAATATCTGAGTAAAGCATAGGTCAGCCGTGACCTATGCTTTAGTCAGAATGATAGCATGTGTAAAGCTTTATTGTTTAACCTTTTTCTCGTATGTCATATAAAATGGCAGCAAAGTAAAATTTTTATTTAAAAAAAATAAAAAGAAACTTTAACGTGATAAAAACAAAACCTACACGTTGTATGAAAAATCGTCTGTTCTAGACTTTATATCATGTCTCGTATAATTTTTAAACGAATTGAACTTTTTATTTTCAAAAACGCATTATAGAAAAATAAAATCAGAAGTTTTTATCAACAATGGTCAATTGACAAAATCTTCATTTCTTTTAGGCCTCAAAAAGTATTTTAGAGCCTAATTCAATCTCATTCGCTTTTTGAAACTTATTATGCCTTATTATGCCTACTCAAGAAGTCTCAAAATGTTCGGTTATAATGAAAAACACTGAGTATGTAAAAAATATTTTCTTTGGGATAATTAAGGTTCCGGAGCTTTAAAGTATAGAAAAAAAGCAAAGCAGGAATAGCAATTTATAGTTTCAAATGGTTCCTCTTCTCAAAATTTATAAAAATTTACGGTCACCAGATGTCGATCTTATATATATGAGAATATAATTTCAAAGACTTCAGGAAGGGGGACAAATTCGAATATTGATACTAAACTAAAAAAAATCTCTAAAAAAGTCATTCAGTTCATTAAACTAAATGCCATTTTAGTCCCTTTATTATATTTTCATACCTTTTTTAGAATTTTTCAAAAATATACAAGATCTATATATGAATGGAACATATGCATTACACAGTCAGCCGACCATAAACGAGTGTTTTTAAAAAATCAAATGCTATAGTATAAAAAAAATAAAAAAATTAATTTATTCTTAAAAACGCATAGTACGATTTTTTCTTCTATGCCTTAAAATAACCTTAGAACATCGCCCAACCACGTACAAATGAAAACTAGATGTACAAGTACTCTTTGGTTGAACTGTAACGATACTAGTTGTTCGTATCTATATTAATACAAAATTTTTTTTATGTATACCAGCTGTGAAGGAAAGATTTATTTTACACAACTCATAATCTCATTTGGAATTAAACACAAATAGTGATACTACACCAATAAAGTTTGCACATAAAACATCCTTAAATTCCCTTAATACATTTTTAAAGGTTGAAATAACGTTAAAATCCCTTAATATTTTTGGAAATATATTTATATTCCTAAAAATATTCTAAATCTGTTAAATGCCATAATAGTACATTAAAATATTAATTCTTCTTTTAGATTCCTTTGCAATGCTTCAAATATTTCGAATGGTTAAGAAGCTGATGAAATAATCTAAAATCCATTGAAAATTAAATCACTTGAAATTATCTACTGAAATTGCTTAGAAATCCCTTAAAAGTTGTAAAATCTGAAGACTGGTGGATATGCTGAATAATTTAGAAAAATTTCATCCTCTTTTCCTTGTTGCAGAGTTAAGCTCGCCATTTGAGTGTTTACCTAACGGGGCCCCTATTTCTCGTATTCCTCGAGGCGCATCTTCTTCTTCTTCTCCTTCTGAACGAATTCAATTACCTGAGAGCTCTCAGTCTCCTGCCAAACCTTCTCCTGCGGACAGGTCCAGATCTCCTCATGCATGGTTTCATTCTCCTTCTCTGTCGATAGCTCCACCTATAATGATTCCTTCTCCTGATGGAAATGGATGTGGACTCGACCAACTCACATTTATTCGGCTTATCTCCAGAAAGAATTATAATGTGATATTTGAACTTCGAAGATACACGTTTCCTGTCGATAAATCAATAAAAATAAGAAAAGGGACTGATATGTATAGGCCAGCTCCAACCAAAGAACAAATAGTATTATCAACATCCGATGGTGATGTTTTTGCCATATTGGAGACTTACGATATTCTGGCTGGAATCTATAAATATATGAATAGAAGCATTAAACGTGTAAAAATAAATATGAAAAGCAACACGATTACCGAATTAAACCGCGAAGAAATTAGCGAATATCCAGTTGGTCCACAACGCACAATCATGAAAAGCTTTGAAGTGAAGAATATAAACCATAATGTAAACAACAATTTTCTACAACCTTCATTCAATTAAGAAAATTTAAAACTTAAAAATATATTATTTGTGGTACAAGTCGGACCAAAATCTTACATATACAACTAGTAATTACATTCAAAAGTCAATGTCTAATTGCTCTCGAGGTTATAATATTTCGTCAGTTTCCCAGCCAGCCTTTTATGAAAACAGGGACTTAGCAAACGAAAAAGAATAATTAACTAGTAGCATTTGTTAAAAGCAAACTCTACTATTAAAAAGTGAAGAAATTACTTGCTTTTATCGTAAAATTATTGCTTGATCATTATGCTAGAGTTGTTAACTTCATAAACGTGTGGTATAAAAAATAATTTAAGTGAAACAAATAAAAAATAAATAAAAGTAGATATTTCGTTTTCTCTTCTGCTTCCCTAAATTTTATTTCTAGTGATATTCAGATGTTTATTTATATTTTATGTTTTTTTATATT
Organism: Druon quercuslanigerum; assembly: GCA_010014905.2. Taxonomy (NCBI): domain Eukaryota; kingdom Metazoa; phylum Arthropoda; class Insecta; order Hymenoptera; family Cynipidae; genus Druon; species Druon quercuslanigerum. The sequence goes on along the minus strand of JAAAKG020011428.1, from coordinate 25,646 downwards.
ATTTCTTAAAGTTAACAAATCGTATCGAATGACTAATGCATCGATTACCTTGCTTGTTTCGTACTTATATTCAAGAGATAAGTTTCTACTATTTAAGGACAAATGTATCCGCAGATAAGTACGAAATAAGCCAGCTGAGTTGCCAAATCCAAAAAAAAACTTAGGTCCCACCCAAATATGATATCTTTGTTAATTAGCTAGCGCAAAATTTTTTAGTCGGAGCATATTTGAGCGCATTTGAAGTAATGATAGATAGCTATGCTGAATTTAACAAAATGTCAATGTCACGTGCCTTAAACTTTGATTTTTCAAATAGGGGGGACAGTGTTACGCCAGCCCCCCTCCCCCGTGTAACACCTGATATAACTCCTACAGTTTTGTGACATAAAATTTTTTATCGGTGTCGCATTTGAGTTCATTTTAGGCGCAATTCAGTGGGCTATAGAAAAAAAAAATTGACAGTAGGGGGAGTTGGTGTAACAGACCTAAAAATCTTCTAGGAAATTAAGTAGGTATGCTGTTTACAAATTATTTCTCAATTTAGCATCCTTTTAAAAATAGAATTTCTTAATTTTTGACAAACATAATACTTTCTTCGACACTGAATGACAAGAATGTGAATTATAAATTACCGTGAGGAGTTGTCTAATTGGCTATCATGAGTGGAATTCAAAATTATTGATCACCTTTAAGTACTATATATGCATTAATAGTGTTTCAATGCTAGACTTTTTTCATATCTCCTACGAAAAGCTTATTAAATACCACGTTGAGATACTTCTGGCTTTTAACAGAGCATAAAAAGCATCAGAATTTTTTTTAATTTAAGAATTCATTTCATTGTGTTCCTTTACTTTGAAAAAATTTAGTAAGTATGTTTATCATAAGTGCTAAATCTTATGAAATTCAAACATCTCAGAAAAATAAAATTTACACCAGAATGTATTTTATAGCGAATATACAAAGTATTACTTGTATATAATATGTAATTAAAAACTTTAATAATGTAGATTTACAGTTTTATCCAAGTAACATATTAATACATTAATTAATTTTTTTTCTTGCAAAAATAAAGAGATTTTATGCTCTGATCTTGAACTTGGCAATAATCTTTGATTCTATTGGTAAGTACAAAAGTAAAATAAAATATCCGTAGTCTTTTTTTTTTAATTTCAACGCTTCCTGTCGAGCAATTTTTCCGACAATAATTTCACCCGATAAATAAAAAAAGTTTAGCCAGTTTTCATAAACTTCTGAAAGATTTATTTCTTGACGGATTTTAAAGTAAGATTTTTTCTTGAAAGAACGATCTTTTCTTTTGGATCCACTGGGAGTCGAACCACGGAAATTCTAATATCCGGTCAACTATTACATATAACAGAGTAAGAACTTTTATTTGAAAAAACAGCGCTAATTTTTAGCAAGGTGTTAATAATACAAGTACTTTACCGTCAGCAAATGACCCTCCACAACTTTCAAGGCAGATAATCCACAATAATAATCAAGTTATGAATCTTTATTAACAGACAATGTTTAAAGTCTTAATTAGACAAGATGGAATATAATGTTTCTAAATTCAAAATTGAATTTGTTTCATGAAAACATTTCATTTGAAATTTGAAAAAAAAACCATTCTGAAATTTTTCATTTTTTGAAAAAGAATATTTTTCGGAAAACTTCCTGTGATAAAATTTATTTATCCCTCCAGATTATGTAGGTAAAATATGACATTAAACAATTTATAATTGTAGGAGAAAAGTTGTCACTTGTTATACAATGACTAAAAATCAATCTACTTTCAGTTATCAAAAAATTAAATGTCAGTGTAGCAATGATAATAAAATAATATGAATAAAAGTCCAATCGCACCTTTCTCAGTTAATCTTGACAAACTATATTTATTTCTAGCTCTTTCACTTAATTACAAATTGTAGTAATGATCTTAGAAAATAATTGACATACTTCAGATAATTAAGATCTTCTAATTTTGTAGATCCTTGGTTCAAAATTCTACGTTTCAAGGGTAAACTTATTATAATTAAAAATATTAGTAATGAATCCACCCACTCGATTAAACTCCGATAAAAAATCTGTAAAGAAATTTTTTGATTTATTCAGATGTTGTATTTAATTAAATTATAGATAAAATAGTAGGAGAAAAGAAACTATGCAATAAATTGATTAGAATAAGAAAGGTCTACCAAAAATACAAGAACCGAATTGTCCTATGCATCCTGTTGTTTCTCTTATCAATTCTCCAACTTTTAAAATGACCGACCTTTTCAATAGCATATTAAAAGAAGCTTTAGTAATTCCATGAAGTCAGGTTAAAAATTGTTTTGTGTTTAAAAATATAATCACTAAAGGAACTGCTCCCCATGATCGCATTAGGGTTTCGTTGGATGTTTCATCTTTATTTACAAATGTTCCATCAGAAATAGTTAGAAATAGTGTTCTCGGTAAATGAATAAATATTTTTAATTTCACACACAGTTTTTTAATTTAACAATTTATATTATAGGCAATTATACGGCACTCCAAAGGGCTCTCCAATATCATCTATTTTGGCAGATTTAGTTATGGAGGACTTTAGAAAATACATTTATTAATTATTTAGATTTCAACTTGCACTCAATTTATAGGTACATCGATCACATTTTCATGATTTTACCGAAAAATAAATAAGATTACATCCTATTCAAATTCAATCCTTATCATCCTAGATTAAAATTTACGCATTTAATAGAAATTAAAAAAACTATACCTTTCTTGAATTTTAAAGTAATAAGAAATAATGACGGAACTATCATTACTGATTGGTATAGAAATGCCACTTATTCAGGCAGTTACATTAATTTTCTTTCTAATTATCCAATTCAACACAAAATATTAGATGCTATGAAAAATCTTTTTGACAGAAATTATCAGACGAGTCTTTTCACAATCCCAATATTGATTTAATTGAAGAAACTGTTTTTTCGGGCCTGGGGTTCAGACCATGTTTATTATACGAGGGCTGTCCCAAAAGTATCCGACCTACCCCGATCTCTTGGTGCTTGATTTATTCTTCGTCATCCGGGGGGTGGTATCCTTCAAAGTAGTCCCCATTTGATTAAACAAGACGCTCATATCGATGTTTCCACTTCGGAATCGCCTTTAGTGCATTCGTCACATTAGTTACAACAGTCTCTTAATCGTCGAATCGATGTTCCTTTAAACGGCATTTTCAATCAAGGAAACAGCCAAAAGTCGCAGGGAGCTATATCGGGACTGCATGGAAGCTGACGGAGCTGCGCAACACTGTGTTTCAATAAATACTGCTGCACAAGGTTTGATGCGTACGCTGGAGCATTGTCGTGATGAAGAAGCCAGTCACCATTTTCGCAAAGTTGTGATCGTTTTCTCCTGATTGCCTCATGCAATCTTTTTAGAACATTAACGTAGTACTCTGTGTTGATTGTCTGGCCTGTGGAAGCATATTCGTGATGCACAACGCCCTTATAATCAAAAAAAAAACAATCAATATTGACTTGATGTTGCTTCGACTTTGACGGGCTTTTTTCGTCTAAGGCTCGGATGAAAGCTTCCATTGCGAAAATAGTTTTTTTTTAGGATCATAACCATAAAACCATCTTTCATCACCAGTAAAAACCTTTTTAAGAAGCAATCATCACTATTGATCATTTCCAGATTGTCCTGAACCTTTCTAATCGAAGGTTTTTTTGTTGGTCTGTGAGCAGTTTCGGCAATTGCGACGAACGCAAAAAATTATATGTAAACAAATACACGCTGCGCGGGAACTATCTCGTTTTATCGGTATCTCGGGCTACTGAAGAGAAGGTTAGGAGTTGTTGGTGGCGTTCGTACCCTTCAGAGTTCGCCTGAGTCTCTACGCGCGAAGAGATGAACGTAGGTCGGATACTTCTGGGACAACCCTCGTATATTTTCGGGTTCGCTAAATCGGAAACAGAATCCTAAAAATCCTAGAATGCCAGGGTTTTGACAAAACCTTAATAATCATTATAAAACTTTTTTTTTTCGAATCCGATGGTCAGACAATATTTACTATATGTTTTTGGGGTCACTGATTCTGAATCCTTCGTCTAAAAAACTCCATCACATCAGACATTTTGATTTTTAAAGAAAATCACAAAATTGATTCATCCAACTTCACTCGGAAAACAAGTTGAATTAAAACAAAAGCATCGTTCACTTGCCTATTTTGTTTAAGACGACTTGAATATATGTTTTATGCAAACAGAATTATTTTGTTACAAGATTAGGTGAAGGTAGTCGCATAAGAAAAACTTTTGCTCTAAAATGATTCCTGTTGAGAAAATTGAAAAAGCGATTCTGATCCCTGGACGCAGAAAAAAGCAGTTTTATAAGGTTTTTTCAGAAAATCCAAAAACATACAGTAAACATTGTCTGACCTCCAGGCCCGTAAAACGATTTTTTTGTGACTGTCTTATTGTTCCTGCACCTTTTCAATGGCAACTTATCGTTTGAAGTTATAGTAAGTAAAAAAGATTTTAATTATAAAACATTTTTCAGAGTAAATTTCAAATTTAACTGATTTATAAAATAAGGTAAAGATATTTTTAAAAAATTGAATTTTAATAATGTATAGAGTTTATAAAATTGATTATTAACTCAAACGTTCTTTATTCAGAACAATGGTGACCAATGTGTTTAAGGAGTAACAGATCTTGCACATTATATTCCGTTATACAACATTATTTTAGATTGTTTAATTTTATCTCTAATTTTTTGACTCATTTCCTTGTTAGTTTAGTTCATGAAAAATTGTGAAATTTTAAATTTTATTTCAGTTTCACTAGGTGTCATTATTAAAGCGTAAAATTTTTAATAAAGGGTTTACAAGATCATAAGATCTTAATTGAGCGCTCCGATTCCAGAACGAAACATAACTTGGTAAGGTTGGAGGGAGGTTGGCCCCTGGCAACTAAAAATAGAAAATTTGATTTTTTAAGAATGCATTCCTATAGGAAATTAGATGGAGCATCTTTTTTCTTTTAGCAAAATAGTTTAATCTATCAGAGTTTTCGAGAAAACCATGATAATGATGTTTCTTTCTAATGACGATTTGTAATTAATTTTTGGTCTCTCGCTCGTCGTCACATCTACAGTTTTTGGAATTTTTTTATGAAATTTAGAGACAATACTCTCCAAAGTATCCTCAGAATGATGATATAAGCTAAATGTATATAACATTATTTACAACAAAATAAAAAATTGTTTTCTTGGCCCTTCCGAATTTTCTGTAAAAACCTTTTTTCAAAAAACTGAATACGTAAAAAACTGCGAACAGCTATGTCCACTTTTATACCCATAAATTCTAAAAAAATTCATAATAATTTCCATACAATAGGTGTTCGGATTGTATCGAATGCATTCTACAAGAATAATTCTACAGAAGTTATTCAATTAATTCAATTTGTTTCCGAATAGTAAAACCAAGAAAGAATTGTTCACACATTGCACTTACGTCATTTGTTTATTTTTTCCTAACATTTTTCGACCAGTTGTCTTCACATCTAGTGCGTTTTCTGGCATGAAGATTACCCTGTGATTATTTTTCCATTTCGAAAAAAAGAGAATTCCTTCCACTATGAATTTCGCGAAATATTATTTAACTCGCGGAACGATGTGAATATTGTGGTATCAAAAAGCACAATGATCTATTTCATTCTACAGAAACTGCAACTATTATGATGCTAGAAGAGCTAGAACGACATTTAAAGGTCATCTCATATAACTCTAGGTATTTATTTGTTTATATTTTTATTCCTTCGCTACCTGTATTGCGAGTGGTACCGTGCGTCTAATAGACATGGATTGTTACGAATCGCGCGCTCTAAGTTTTACGTTCCCAATTATTTACCTATTCAGTTTTTTGAGAAAAAGTTTTCACAGAAAACTACCTTAGAGTTTTCTGAACAATTTCTCCACAGAAAGTTGATATTTGCTCAAACTTCGCTCGATAAACGAAGCAATCGAAGATTATAAGAAACTAAATTCGGAATGGCCTAGAAAACGATTTTTTATTTTGTTAAAAATAATAATATACATTTTTTGCTAATATTATTGTTCTGAGGATAATTTGGAGAGTATTGTCTCTAAATTTTATTAAAAATTTCAAAAACTGTAGATTTGACGACGAGCGAGAGACCAAAAATTAATTACAATTCGTCTTCATAAAAAAGCGTCATTATCATGGTAGATTAAACTATTTTGCTAAAAGAAAAAAGATGTGCTATCTAATTTCCTATAAGAATGCATTCTTCGAAAATCAAATTTCCAAATTTTAATTGTTAGTTGCCAGGGGCTAACCTCCTTCTAACTTTACCGAGTTATGTCCCGTTCTGGGATCGGGGTGCTCAGTTGTTTGAAGTGCGTCAATTTCTTCCAACATCATTACTACAATTTATCATTATCTCGGACGAAAAAACATCAAAATTAACACCTGATCAACAACATTGATTTGAATTAAGAAGAATATAATAATTATAAATAAAATATAATAAACGTAATAAATGTAATATAAGATATCTATTTCCATAATATAATTGTATATATTGCCACAGTGCAAAAGTTAAGTAAATTCAAACACTTAAGTTTTTATTAGATCGGAAGATAAAGCAAGTCTTTTTTTTTTAATTTTAAGAGCATAAGATTTCAAAGAACAATTATACAAGCATGTTAATTTTATTTAAAAATGATTTTTTTGTAACGCTTTGAATTGCAAACCATTTGTCCTGTGAAAAAAGGTTAATTTGAATAAAGGGTACCTCGAGGTGCTATAAGTGCTCACAGAAGTATTAGTGGCAACTCGATTATCCTAAGTATAGATATTTCTGACAATTTTAAAACTTTATATAACTCTAAAAATTTTCTTATGTATGGAAAAATTAATTTATTACGTACCTGAATCTTGAGGAAATTAAAAAGTAAATATTTATTTTAGACGCTAACTGTGACGAAATGGAAATATCTCACATCTGAATAATGAACTTTGCGTCACCGATCTACAAGATAACGACTGTAGGAGATATTTCGTGTATTTTATCTGTAATGAGGAATTAGAACAATCAATAATTACACTGTTAAATAAATTCGTTATAATTAACTTATCAGTTTCTACGCTTCTTGGGAGAAATGTGGAGCGTCTATGTTTTGGTCTTCGCCTTGGCAACAGTGTTTAATTTTATCGGTAAATATAATAATATGATAACATATCTATCATTTTTTGTAATAATAATCCTTTTTATGTTTAATTTAAATAGTTGAGATTCCTTTTAATTCGTGAAAAGCTTGTTTTGCTTTGGCGTATGGACTAGTTCGGTAGACATCATGTCTACTAGCTCTGATGCTTTGGATGGATTAATTTACAAAATTTTCGTGAGGGATCATAATGAGCTTTTATTAGATCACACAAAGAAAAGTTTAGAAAAAGTTAGTGAGAGAGAGAAGATATAGAGATAATAAATACATGTTTGGTTAGAGTGGCAGTAGTGGGGATATCAAAAAGGAGTCAAACTTTAATTTATTTATACACTATAAATAAAAAAGCTTATCTTTATTAATTCGTCCAGAAACAATTAAATATTTTTTAATTTTTTATTCGCGCACTGAAAATTATTTATAGACAGTTTAAGCACAGATATATGTTTATCCATTAATCTGGAAATAGTGAATAGTAATAACTTAAAAGATAATATATTTATATTGTAATTAGTATAATTTAATATTATAATATTATATTAAAATGTTTGCTTCACAGAACTAAAGTTTATTTGTCCTAACGAAAAAATTTTTGGTTGCTATAGAAGCCACAAAATTGTTTTCTTTAGCCAACCAAATTATTTTGTTCAATCATTTAGTTGAACTAAGCAAAAATTTTGGCAAGCAGAACACGCATTTTTTGTAGGTGGAACAATACAATTTTTTTTAAGCAACGATCATTTTTTTTAACAAAAAAATTTTTTTATCAATAAAATATACAATACTTTCTCTACGATAAAATAAGCATCAGTGCAAAACGTATTTATTTAATAAAATGTGTTTGATTTGTAGAAAATTCGTTTAATAAATCAGAATTAATTTTCGGAATACTCGGTGGATAGATGAAAGAGTTATTGATTAAGATATTTCTCTTAAATACTTCAAGATACTTTCAACACTTTCTTAAGTAATTTTAAGTATGTTTACAGGATTTGAGAGATTAAATACAACGAATAAAAAAATATACATATCGTATACTATTTTTCAACTTTACTTCCTTTGATAGAACTAAACATAATATTAGCGATCATAATGCAGAGAGTTTATTTTCGCTTGAATCCACCATATTAAAAAAGTAGTCAGCTGCTCGTAATAAATTGAGCAAAGGCGCATGCGCGGCTGCATGTTTTGCACACTCAACAAAATTGTTTGGTACACTCAACAAAAAGTGCTTAACAAAATTTTTTGTTTAAACCAAACAAATTGTGAAAAAATGTACCGTGACGTATACCCGGTATCCATTTAGGAATATTTCATTATTCAAACTTTTTACAACCTTCGCATAGATTAGCCGGAAATAGAATTTTTCATTTTCTACAAAGCGTTATTGTTAAAGAAAAGTACTTGCCCTAAAAAACAGTTGCAAGCAAATAAGTGTATTAAAATTTTACATAAAACCACCATATCCCAACCTATAAGTTAAAAGCTAAAAATTGTAAAAGAATATTCACACCATTTTTTAATATTTTAGATTCTTAGGTGGCATTTATATTAAGTTAAAAAAGATAAAAATCAAGAGCATAGTCAATGATTTCAGGATGCAACTAAAAATAGTTATTCAAACTCAGCATAATCCAGATTAAAATTGTCAATTTTATTTTTACGAAAATCAAATTATAGCTGAACATCGATCTACCTACGTTAATTACAAATAAGTGTAAATAAAGATCTCTTTTTTGCGTCATTTTGAATTTTTTGTTTTGTAATACTCACATGTCCTGTAACGCAACCCTTAATGACGTCAAAAATGTATTGTCGTAAAAAAAAGATTTCTTGATATCTCAATTTCCTACATTAATACTATCACAGATTACCGTGAAATAAAAAATATATTTTAGGTCTTGCCTTTAACCCTTTTCGTTAATTCATATGACCCTTAATTCTTTTAAGTCCGACCCCTAAAGTTGCCTTGAAAACCAGAAATCATCGTTTTTTATCTTTTGGGGGAATTTGGGGATAATAGATTTAAGCGTCGAAATTGTGCTGTAGGCGCATTTACTTTCTCCATATGAAAATCTCAAATCTTTTGTAACATTTTTCGGGACGGATTACTTACTGAAACAGTATTTTTTGCAATCCGTGAAGTCTCAGATTTTCAGGATTCAGAGGAAGTCCTTTTAGTCGATTCATGTCATGATGACTTCAGCAAAGCTTTATCTTCTTCATTTCACCCTTGACTTTGTCTTTTGCAAAGGAGAGTTGGTTTCTATGTCTATAAGATTATGTGGAAGATTGTGAATTTTTTAAACTGGTTCTAGTGATCGATTCTTCAGATCTGGTCTATAGGAGACTTTCTTTCATCTCAAAACAATTATAATTAAAATCCCATGGGCTAGGTCCAGTTCTTGTAGAAACCACAGAATTAGAGAGAAAGGAGTAGCTAACCACGCTAGGTCGTGATTCTACAGTTGACTCAAGGCATTCACAAATATTGATTTCTGGTCTCTGATTCGAGATCCATTAGCGACAAATCCGTTAGAGAATCCAGTCTTGATAATCGTTCCGCTATCACGTTGTAAACTCCTGGTATAAAGTGAGCATCTAGTTGAAGATCTAGGCTTAAAGTCAAAGTTCCCAGTTTCTCTATTATCTGCAACAGAGCTTGTTCTTCATGCTCTTTTAAATCCAAATCTAATATTTGGCTTTTCCCTGCGGAAGACGAGCACAAGCTTTGCCGATACAAACTCCGTTGGCTCTTTATCAGCTTGTCTTCCAACTGGGCTCCCCAACCTATGTTTACTGCATTTGTTGCTAAATGCATGGTTGACATTTATTGAAATATTTTCCATCTTTTGGTCAAATTTTTTATCCAGCATTGCGTGTCTGGTTTTATCTAATTCGGAATCGTAAAGAGTTGATTCGGAATAATTTTCGGAAGTTAATGAGCAGCTCGTTGCCCTATGCAAAAAAAATTTTCTAGACGAATTAAAAAGAAGGAAACTAACCTTACAAGAAGTCATTTCTTCAGATGCAAGCTCTAGCTTTGGAACTTGAGGAACCTTACTATATCCTTAAGCGAAAGTCTCAGAAAATGTAGATCCAGCTTCCAAAGAAGAAAATCTTTGAGGTAAACCACTTCCCACATTCCTTTGTCCCTTAGCGGATTGGCTACCAAGTATGATATTTCTGAAAAGACTATGATTAACAGTATGCTTCTCTTCAATAGCCCATGGATATATAAAGTCTGTGCGATCCTTCTTTGGTATATACCAATAAGACTGTGACAGGTCTCACTTTGCTAAATAATCGTTCATTTGATAGAAACTTGGAATTCGTTCGTGAATCATCAACCAAAATTTTCATGAATAAATGTATTGGCTTAGAATTAAATTTGACTGTGTAAGTCAGAAGCCACCACTTCTGGTTGTTTTAGTATGTGATAGCTTAGATCCACTTCGAAGCTTTTCTAAAATGCCTTGCTCATTACAATTAGATCTTCATGCTCCTGAGTTAGAAGAACTTTTTAAAAATCAGGTTAGTTGTCTGTTAAATGATACGGCTAAAAGAGCAGGAGCAGCCTGACATTTCATGATTTCATGATTTATTATCAAACCGTTGACAATGAATATTCTGATTTTCTAATTCTTTGGATGCTTTTGTAACTGTTGGCTCTATCTCCTTAGTTAAAGGCAACAAATTTATAATTTTCTGGCTCATCTTCCATATTTGGAGACACTGTTGCTGACAATCTACTACAGGTTCTCTATTCGCTCTGATTTCTCTTCTAAAGTAAATAACTTGAAATGTTTAGAATGTGGCAGTTTATCAGACAGATAAAATGTAGGAGAAGGACGTTTCTTATCGCGATTTTCAATTATCGGAGAATTTTTTTAGGAATATAATCCTTTGCCAATTAACGAAACGGCTCTTTTCTTAAAATAAGTAAAGGTTTTACATTCGCCATAGAATTTAAAGAGAGCTCGTCTTAAGCAGTTAAAACCTTTCAGGTTTCTTGAGGAAGAAGCAGGTTTTAATACCAGGACCATAAGAGATAGAAAATCCTGCATGGCTAGTTTCATGTCAGAAAAAGACTTCTTACTAACAGATTTTTCCTGAGGTTGAAAGGACCTTACAATTTCTACAATTTTCGCAGCGAACCATATTGCCTCGTGCAAAAGATAATCAGGAAATCACTACCAAATATTGTTAAAAAAGTTCACGAACCTTCTATGTTTTCCAATTCTCAGATATATTTTGCATTGCCAAATCTTTATGCTTTTGCAAGGAGTTTTTGCAAGGTTCATCTATATTAAATGGATATCAACAAATCTTAATGAGTAATGACAATTAGGATCATTTTTTGTAAAATATCTGAACTGGGCGAGACAAAACATCATTCACCGGTCAGAACAAGATAGAGTAGTATACAAGTAGAGCGAACTTTCAGAAGCAACAACTTCGTGAATGCGATTTAAAATATTTAAGGGCCAGATAAATAAATGAAAACAATTAAAAGATAGAAAAACTCACTTCTATCTCGTGATGAAATCCTAGAATATGAAATGGTCAACTTTTTGTCAATCACGCACTCTTAAGCTTAATTAAAAACTAACGATGAGAAAAAATGTCAAAGGAGGATCAGCATTTAAAATAAATGCTACAAAACCAACTACAACGAAACAATTTATTTTATATTTCTCATAATCTCATATGAAATTACGTAAAAATACCGATTTTGCACAAATAATCTTTACGCATCAAAAATCTGAAAATGCCTTTTATATCTTTTATATTTTCTTTAAAGTGCATTTACATCCCTTGAAATCTAGCAAAATATTCACATATCTATCAAAATGTTTTTACAACTTAAAAGTTATGTATACCCTTTTAAAATTCTTTTTAATCTTAAAATGTCTGAAATAGTTGGAAATCAGTAAATATCAGCTAAGCTCCTTGATAATAAAGTGAGTTAAATATATTCCTAAAGTTCTGTCGAAATGCTTTAAAAGGTTTAAAATCTAAGGTTTGGTGAAAACATCAACTAATTATAAAAAATGTATTTCTTGCTTTCTTGTTGCAGAGTTAAGTTCACAGTTTGAGTGTTTGCCTAATGGCGACCGCATTCCTGGTGTCCCTCATCGGAGACCTTCTCTTTTTTCTTCTTTTTTTTCTTCTTCTGAAAGAAGTCATTCACCTGAGAGCTATCTTTCTTCTTCTGATCCTTCTCTTCGTGCCAGGTCTAGGTCAGCTTCTGCAAGTGATCATCCTCCTTCCAGATCTATATCTCCACACACAAAACACCCATCTTATGACGGAAATGGACGTGAACTTGAAGAAATTAGATTTATTCGGCTTATTCACAAAAGAAATTTGCCCCCAAAATTCAAACATCAAAGGTACACTATTCCCGCAGGTAAATAAATTAAAATAGGAACATAAAGTAATAAATGTGAGCCTATGCTAAGCGACGAAGGAATTGTATTATCAACATCTGTTGGTGAGGTCTTTGCCATTAATTCCATTTTTAATTTAATTTTGCCAAATTAGGCACTTTGCGAATATTATTTTTTCTGTACGAAAATTACTTTAATAAACTCGCTATTAACTAGGCTACAATTTGAGGTACAAGTTGTTTTAGAACGTCTCAAAACTTGGACATTTGAAAAAAAACTGGGAGGGGGGTTAAATTTTAAACAAATCTAATAAATTTTCTAATGAAAATGTGAAAACATTATTTTTTTATAAATGTTTGTAGGTTGTCATTAGAATAGTATTTGTAACGAAGAATTATTATTATTTGAAAATCAATAAACAGATTTTAAACTTATGTAATCTTCTAATTCATATTCAGTCGCATGAGAGTGCACCAATTGGAATAGTAGATAAGTCAATGTTGTGATGAAAATATTTAGTTGATAGATGATTTTTCATGAAGATGAATATAAGTTTATATTTATTGGAGTCTATTTATTGGAAAATATTTTTCTCAATCCTAGATATTGTGTACTATAAATAAATACGTTAGCGGTCATCGCACATTGTATTGGTTTATGTATACCACATGACAAATAGGGTTTAGAAAAAAATTTTCTAGTATATAGACTGCATGTACTTTCTTGTGTGGAACAAAATGGTGCTATTAGTTTTTGGGAAACAGACTTTTAAAAACAGATCTTTAAACTAAAATTGATTGAACTACAAATTGTTTGGCAATAAAAAAATTTCAATTGTTTCTCATGAAAAATCATCTGTAAATAAAGTTTTTTCATACCAAAATTAACTTCTGTACTATGTGCATTTTTCTGCTTATTAAATCTAATAGGTTGCAAAATTGTTTATGACTTTACGAGATGATTTACTTTATTCTTATCATAACAATTTGTTGTTATAAATATCATTTTTGTAATAAAAAAATGATTTTAGTGTTAGAAATTTGATTATTTAAAAATAATAATTTGAGCGTCAATCAATTTCCTAAATATCAGAGTTGTAGGGGGTCCAAAGATTATAATCTTGTATAAGATTCATAAGCGTAATTATTTGTTTAATTTATATGTACAATTCTTTTTCTATATTATGAAAACATCTATAAAAGTATAGCTCATTTCTTTTACGATCATAATAAGGTAAACTAAATTTTATTTATAACGCATTTTTTATGGATAACACCATATCTGCCATACCATAACTAACAATAACTGCCAAAGTTCGAAAAATAGTTTCTGTTTTTTTGCTTTCAAAATGTCCTGTCAGACACCTATTTCAACCTTGACATTTAAAATGCGAAATTTTTAAATTATAATAAGGCTAATTTCAAAATAATAAGAATTTAGTAGTATCATTTATACAGGGTGTTCAAAAAGTCTCGATACATATTTTTTCAAAAAGGTCAAGGTCATTCTTGAAAAACTTTTAACGAGAAATCCTGTGGTGACCTTGAATTTGGCGTTGAACTTGATCTTGATTGGACGCGACCCATACCTGAGGCAAGCCTAAAAACCATCAGTTGAAGTTCAAAGTCTTCCTTGACCCATGACCTGAGAACACTTTTGGATGTAAAATTTCCCGCTCTTTCGATTGCCGTTGTCAAAAATAGGGGTTCCAATTTAAAAAAACAAAATTAACCTTGAAATAACCTTGAATATCAAGTTCAAGGTCAAATTCAAGGTCACCACTGAATCCTCGTTAAAAGTTACTTCAAGAATGACCTTGACCTTTTTGAAAAACTATTTACCTGCGCAGATATTTAGGTGTATCGAGACTGTTTGAACACCCTGTATAGAGCTGAAAAAGACAAGAATCCAGTCTAACGTTCGACACCTTGAATAAATACAGCTAAAAATCCATGTCTCATATCATCAATCATCATCATTACATAAATACTAAGATCAATATTAGCTTAGCATACTGTAAAATGAGAAGATTTTTTGAAACGAAGAACTTAAAATCAAATAAATCGTAAAATTAGTCATTTTTCAATATTTATAAATATTTTATCTGTTTTGGATTTAGTTTAAAAAGATTTTTACATTATTAGGCTTAAAATAGTCAGTAAAAAGAATATTGAAAGAATTATTGTGAAAAGCAAACATACTGTTAAAATTAAAAATGTTAACAAAATCTGTTAAAATCCGTCGAATCTTTATAGTCTTTGATCTCTTTTTAAATTGCTATGTGATCTATAAAATATTTTAAATGGTTATAAATTTGTAGAGAGCATGTAAAATCTGTTGGAAAAAAAATTTTTAGTAACGTCTTTAGAAATCCTTCTAATTAAAAAAAATATCAGGGCTCCTCGAAATATAAAATGTCTCTGAAAAAATAGAATCCCTTCTTTCTTGTTGCAGATTTAAATTCACAGTTTGATTGTTTACCCAATGGCGTGCCTATTTCTGGTGTTCCTCGAGGCGAACCTTCTTCTTTTGAAAAAAATCATTTATCTCAGAGTCATGTTCCTCCAGCCGAACCTTCTCTTCGTGCTAGGACCAGATCTCCTCCTTCTGAGCCTTCTCTTCGTGCCAAGAACAAATCTCCTACTTCTGAGCCTCCTCTTCGTGCCAGGTCCAGACGTCCTCCTAAAAGTGCTCAATTTCCTTTCAAGCCTCTACTTTCACTGGCAAGGCTTCCTTCTCCTGACGGAAATGGATGTGGACTTGAACAACTTCCATTTATTCGGCTAATTCCAAAAAAGAATTTATACCAAGAATTCGAACTTCGAAGATACAGTTTTCCTGTTCATAAATCAATCAAAATAAAGAAAGGAGGTGATAACTATGGTCCTGCACCAGCTGAAGAACAAATTGTATTATCCACATCCGATGGTGACATCGTTGCCATACTGAAGACATCTAATGCTCTGATTGGAATTTATAAATTTATTGCTCACAAGAAAGCACGTGTGAAAATGAACATGAAAAGCCGCGTTATTACCGAAATGGAACCAGAAGAAATGGATGCTATTCCAGTAGGTTCCCATCGCTCACTAATAAAGGGCTTTATCGTAAAAAAATACACATACAGTTCCTCCAGTAGATAACAATCTTCTTCACTAATCGCTCAGTTAATAAAATGTTAAACTATGTAATAAATTGTGGTTGAAATTCGGATCCAATGCTTAACTTAACGCTCTGAAAGATTGTAAAGTGGTTCTGACTTGGCTGAGTTCTCAATAATCGCTCAGCGATTATTTTTCTCATTGAAAGTGGCTATAGTTTTTAGTGTTCTCATAACTCGAGTGTTTTTTGGCAAAACCTATAAAAACATTAAAAGAGTTAACTTTTATTCATAAAAGATGTATTTATACCACAAAAGATGACTTTTCTACCAACTGATAAATTTTTAATCCGGAAGGACGATGTTTCTATGCCAATAGACGAATGTTGAACAAAGCAGTTAAATTTTTCACCAGAACAGATTAATTTTGTCAAAATAGTAAAGCTTTCAACAAAACTTTTAAATTTGCAACAAAATATTTAAATAATTAACTAACAATTCTCAATCCATAATATAATAGTGGTAGTAATAATATTAATAATAGTAATAGTAGGTTTTTTATTCAAAGATAAGAATTTTCTGCTAAGCAGTTAAATTTTTGACCCAAAAGGATGCCTTTTAACAAAGAAGTATAATTTTTAGAAAAATAATTACACTTTTACTATCATAGAACTTCCAATTGCCGTTCGGGCGCTTCCCGATTAAGTTATTAGAGAGATCGATAGAAAAATGTTATTTTCCGACATACATTGCAGCCAGGTGTTACATTTATGTCACGAGTAATTGAGGAATCTGTATCATCAGTACTAGTTAAAATCAATCAGTGTATATGTCATTCCATAATCTGGGAAATCAGAAATCAAGCCTACCTATCAAGTTATCTCTTCAAATGACAGAAAATAATTGACTTCATTTTTAAAAAGATGGAAAATAAAATTAGAAATTCTTTAAATTATGAGCGTTCAACGAAGTAGTTGCACTTTTGACCATACAATACGGCTTTTAAAAAAAAATAGCAAAAGATGAACTTTGAAGCCAAAAGCACAAAGTATATAATAGTATCCTCTTTGAATAAAAATAAATAAATAGTAATAAAAAAGATGACATAGTATGGCAGTAGTTCATATTTCAAGTAAATAGTAAAATTTTTAGCAAAACGATTAAACTTGTAAGCAAATAGCAGAATAATGACCCAAAAGAGATGATTTCTATGTGAATAATATAACAGTAGAGTTTTTAAATCAAAATAATTACCTTTCAACCAAAAACAAAAAGTTTGTAATAAAATAGTATAAATTTCTATTAAGCGAGACGATAATCAAGAAAATTTGAAAATTTTCCGTTTTAAAAAAAATTCCAGGCTATTTCCCACTGTTTGAAATTGCAGGCTAACTCCTGGTTCTTCCGGTCATCTATTAGATTAGAGAAATTCGAAATATGTCCGAGAACATTTAATTTAGGATTTAAAAAACCGGATAGATTAAAAGATGATATACCTACTACAGAGAAAGAAAACTAAGCCAGCCAGGTTAGAATTATATTTAGGATGATTCAAGTAAATAGCAATGAGAAATTTCTTTCCTTTGCGGATCTGCAATCATAAAAGATTATATTCCGAAGATTTACAGAGTGCCCACTCTGTTTCATACCTAGAATTACAATAAAGGATAAAACCTGCAGTTGAAATGTTGAGGTTTTATTGTATCTACTGCCATAAGGAATCCTCAAAGAAATGACAGGCTTAACATTCTAGATAACCCTGACCAAAATTCCAGCCTTCAATTTTAGTTTATATTTATTCAATTATCAGATATTTATAGAATTGAATTGTAACATGTTTCTGGGGATTAAATGATCATCAAACAAATAAAGCACCTAGAACTGTAAACTGCTTAGTTCTGGACTTTTTCTAAACTGAAATATGCAGTTGAACCTCTTATTATTATAAGTAAAATATTTCGATGATAATACTCGAAAAGAACACACTTCAGTCGAAGAGTACCATAAGCAGACCTTTCATACTTCATCATCCAACACGAAACTTACATACCGCTGGTTACTTTTTGGATATGATTATAGTCCTAGTAAATTCACTATAGGTTCCGGTATCTTCCCGGACGCATACCCAATAATAATTTAGACCTCAACTCAGAAAAATGCGAATATCTCCTGAAATAGAACCGGCCATTGGGTCTTATTTATATACACGCTCACATATAGTAATTATAAAAAGGTTGTTATTTGGTTTTCATATATGCTACGTTTTAACAGAATTCTGTTTTTTGATTTTCAAATCTTTCAAGGGTTGCTAAGTTTTTTCATTTTTCGCAGAAATGTACAATTATTCAATGGATACTGGAACAATAAAACGAGAGATTTTACAAAGAATATACAATGTTATTTATGGTTCATATTTTGAGGTTTTATAATTCTTGCAATTTACAAATTCTAATTAAAACCTTTTTTTTAACATTTCGAAATTCTTTGTGTATTTAGAGATTTGACTTTAAAGGTCAGAATTTGCGGCTGTTGTACGGAAACTCCATGACTACGGCTAGAATAAAAATTCATAATTTTAAGAACATATTCTGTTCGATTTCTGTCAACTTTTAAACTCAAATGGGAAGCCTCTCGAGACTCTTAAAATGGCCGGATTCTCTCGATACACAATTAAAGCCATTGTAATTCTCCCGCCTTTTAATTCATTATCGTTAGCCAGACTCAAAGAAACTATGGATCATCATCTACAAGGATCATGTTAGGATGCCGGCCAGTCTAAACGTAACGATGCAAATTACAAAAAATCTGGAACAACTGATCTAGCTGACGTAGAACTTTTTTGGAAACTTCACGATGAGAGGTCTCTTCGTCAATTCCCAATATGACAAGGGAATCTTAATGCGCAATGCCCTTTGTACTTCAGATAATACCAATCAGCACAGAACCAAATCCTGCTCTGATCAACCAGGGTAATTTCGGGCTCCAGGAGGTGATCAAATAGGTGTATTGAAGAGTAAGGACAAAAAGATAACAACTCTAGATCATTTCTGGCGATAATATACGGAAAGCAGAAAAAAACCAAAAACTCACCACCAATAGGGAATCCGGAAAAAGGAAGGGGAAGAAATGCGGAGACCGAGTCCCGGATCGTCGGCCTAGGGCAGCCGTGACAAGTTAAATTTTCTCTCACGTTCACATAAAGTAGTTGTGGCCTAGAAGAGTATTGTGCGAGAATAGGTCAGGTTTAAAACAAATGTAACTGAACACATAGTTATGTTTAATAAATAAATTTAATTTATTTACTTACACATTGTCGCGGCAGATTTGAAACGGCTCAAATTGATTAACAGAAAACGCTTCAATGAGATCGAATAATTCTGGATCCGGATTAGACATTGTTCCAAATATTTGTTCTATCGAGCTAATCAGCAAAATTGTGTAAATTAATAATTATTATTTAATTATAGTTTGCATGAACCGCGCACAAGTAGTCCTAGCACTCTGTATTGTCGACAGAGCCGATCACAAACGCACACCTCGGAGTCACGAATTGAGGTTAAGTTTTCTGTGAATTTCTTTAGGGATTTGCTAAGTCCAAAACTGTTAAAATGTTCGAGAGACAAAATTCGCAGGTTCAAGGTTTAAAAAGAGCGCGCCGAAATATAAAATCTTTTTGTGCTCTGCGCCTATTTTTATAAGCATCATTTTGAGAGGGGCTTATACCTAATTTTAACGCTGAAGCTATCACATTGCTGATGTCACGTCACGGAAGTGAGCGATTAATTTGAGTGACGGGTCAAGGACAAGGGTCCAGAGTCCACATCTGTCCGGATATACGCCGATTAAGTTTGAGTTTGAGTTTCCTGTCCGAAAGTCCAAAGTTCGCCTTTTTTAGCGTCTGGCTGGCGCTAGATCCTATTAGTAATGCTAAAAATAGCTCTATGACTCATACTTATGACCTTGGATTCACCTTGAAATGTGAAATCGTTTGGCAATATAACGAATAAGAAATGACGATAAGGTTCTACGCATCGCTAATAATTAATTTATTCTAATCGCAGTTATTCTATCTTTGAATTATTATTCATAATAAACATTAACTAATTAAAACATTTTCTCAGTTCTTATGTATTTTAATTTTCCATCAAGCCATTTGAAATTTCTCGCTAGAGAATCTTCTTTTTCGGAGAGTATATAGTGAAAGGTTCTAAGCAAACTGAAACTCTAGTTCCCAAAACGGTTTACACCGTTACACCTCATAAGAAGAAGTAGAAGAAAACTTCACGTGACACTTGGCCATAATTAATTTAATTAATTAATTTACTCACATGCTTTTCAATAATCAAGAAAATGGCGTCACACGTGGCCGAGGCGAAAGTTCCCTAACTGGAGCTTTCATTATTATAATTTTATTTGGTGTATTGATTGTAAATTTTATTATGTTATTTTTGAAATGTTTTTTCACCCTTGTGAATTTCTGTGCTTGGATTTATTAAACTGAGCCGCCAGTCAAGTGTTGCCTCAAATAATACAATTTCCATACTGAATTCTTGTCGAGCTTTTCCAATGAATTCTTTTGGTCACATAAGAAAATTTCGAAAAATTGACCAAGGATTGAGTCATTTCAAGGGTCGCTATGAACTCCTTTCTTACTTCTACCCCTTTTTGGTGAATTTTTATAAGAACTCCAAGCGTGGAGAATTTATTCTTAGAAAACTTGTGCCTAGTTAATGTAACAAATGTATAAATTAAATTTTTTCTCGCACAGTTTCTCGCCATCACCTTCCCTTGGGTTCGAGTGACAAAAAATGTACAATGTAGGATATTCTTAATTTTTCTTTCTAGATGCGTTCATACTACTTCTTAATTATTGCCTAAATGCTAAGAATAATAAAAACTGTAAGTTAACCATACAATTTTAGCATATAAAATAAACAGAAATGGGTTTAGGGCCGTTTATTTGCTACAAGGTGTCGTCAAAAATAAGTGAAAATATTTAAGAATTAAGAAAAGTAATTGTTGAATGAAGCCACAAATAGATCAGCGAGGATTTTATTCGGAAAGTATTTTGAAACTATGAAATATCTAGAATAATCGATGCATATTTTAATGCTTTTAAACAACTTTCAGTACAATAACTCTCAACAAGAACAATCCATTTTAATAAAACGAACATGGTATTGTTGTCTGTCTTGGACAGATCTGGTTTGGATCAGAGCTCTAATGAGTTTTACTTATCACGATTTTTAATTACTTAAATGAGTCGACTCCTCTCTTGATTTTTTTCCACAAGATGGTTTTTTTGGGCTGGTTGCACTGAAGAAAATTTGTATGTGTTTGATCAGAAAGGATAGTGATAAGCAGGTTTACCAATAGAAATCTGGGCGTCGTACGCTCTCTAGCAAAAAATTGTACTGAAAAGTCTGAAATTGTACTTTTGAGCTTAGTGCCCCGGAATAGACGTGTGCGAACAAGATTTTAGCGCCAAATTTAGAAGTTGACATAATAAAAAGCTTTAGTAATGTCGACTATCACTTGTTAGAGTTATGTTTCAAAAAAGCTTTACATTTCTTTAAATCTGTGAACTTTTCTTCTATAAAAAATCTTTTAAAATGTAAAGTATTTGCTAAATAAAAAGTGTCAATTAAGTGTTCATGACTGATAAAAGCTGAAGTCCCAGAAGGTATCTTAAAATATTTGAACTTGAAAACTGTAGTAAAGTGTTGTTTCCTTGACTTTTATTTACGCTGCCGCGTAACTCTTACATATCCAACAGATAAATTGTAAAGATCTTGGTATGATAAGCTGCACGCGTAAACAGACTACTACTATATTACTCATATATAACCTATGATAAAGAATTGGAATAACCAACAGTTATACTGTAAGCTTAATTATTCAGTAATACATGTATCAATTTCTCTTATCTTTGAAAAACATGAGGAGCGTTTGTACTCTAGCCTTTGCCTTGGCTATCATCTTCAAGTCTATTGGTAAAAATAATAGTATAATAATATTTTACAAATATTTTTATTATTTTAAAGCTTTTCGCAACCAGTAATTGGACTAATACATTTCACTAGTCACTCAATAAAGTTCAGTTTTAGAAATGGTTGTAAAATTCGAAAATTTTGCTCAAATAAATATATCACTGACAATTTATTTAATGGAATGGGTCATCATTGTAAGATATTTTTGCAATCTTAAGCTACCTTTCTGTATTCGCACTCAATATTAATTGATTTATTTTCACATTATCATCATAATAAGAGGATAATAATTTTGTGTGAAAATTGACTATTGCATCATATTGGATCGCAAACTAGCACACGTTTTTAGTTTTAGTGTCCTAAATTTATTATTAATGTCTTTAACGCTGCCGGAATATAAAAAATGACCGTTACCGAAAATACGGTTGATTCAAACGATCTGATTTCTGAACATTTTGAAAATAATATTATAAAACTTTTTAAGAATTTTAAGAAATTTGTAGGAAATTTTTTTATGAATTTTATTTTAAAAAATTGGAATCATTTATAAAAATGTATAGAAGTATTATAAATAAATTCTAAATCATTTTAAATTTCAAAGAATTTCAAAATATTAAAAACAAAATTTAGATTTTTCAAGATTTCTAATTGGAAAGTGTATAAGCTTTTTAAGGATTATACAAGTTTTAAATAGAATAGTACAAATATTGTGTGATGTTTTATGACAAAATTTAATATCATTTATAAATTTAAGAATAGTTTAAAACTTGTCTACAAATTTAAAAAGTTTTAAAGAGGTTAAAAATATTTGAAAACTTTAACAAATTCTGAATAAGTTTTGGGCTAAATTAATGTTTTACTAACAAAATTTAAATTCTGTGAAATAAAACGACTTTATTAAAAATTCTCTAGATATGTTTCCGAAATATCTGAAATTTTCAAACACCTTTTTTACTTTTATCGAGAAAGCAAGAAAAATTATATCTACATAAACTTAAAAAATAAAAGCAAAACAAAGTTTCAACTCAATCGAATTTATTCTTTGCAAAATAAATATCGTCTTACAGTAACATTTCGAAATAATTTTTGTAGAGTAAATAGAGTATTGTAAGTAATTCTGGTTTTCCATTTAGAGGCAGAAGCTCGTAATTATATTATATTTTTGGAGATGATCTTACCTATTTACAAGTTTCAAGAAATTACCTTCTTATTGTGACAATAAGGCTGCAAATCTTCGATAAATAATAATTATCTTAAGTAATCAATTCTAAAATGGAAATTTAAAAAACCTCTAAGCTGAAATATTCTACTCATTAAGCAACGTTTGTATATCTTTAAATCTCAATTTTGAACCTATTGTGAAAATATATTATTCATTAGTTTAAAAAAATCATCAGGCAATAAAAACCAAATTTGTTATGCATGAAAACAATGAATAGACAAAATTTAAAAAATTACAAACAATGTATTGTTATTCAGTCTAGACCAAGGACGTTAATAAATTTAACAGGATGGCTGAGTAATCTTATCAAATATTTAGTCGTGGAATGAAAACTTCTTTTAAGATAAAAATTCGAGATTCGTTGCTATCATTTTTTCATCAGATGCAATTTATTATACAAATATGATATCTCAAATATACTACTTCGCACGCAACTCTATATTAAGTTTTAAAAAAATAATCTTCTAATTATAGTAATATTAGTGAGAGTTTTTTGCATCTTTGTAATGACATGTACAGAATTTTTTCAATAATACCAAGTAGCAGGTATATTAAGCTGGCACAACACTACTGAGGTTTTCAGATGAAACCTACTTCATAATTTAGGGCTCATTTAGAGTTAATTTGGGCCCGCAGTTTCAAGTTTAGGGCTCCATTATTTTTTGTAAAAAATAGTGTTTGCGCACGCTTAACATTAAGCTGGCCGAACATTGCTGTAAAACGTACTAAAAATGATTTTAGAGAAAACTCAATTTATAAAATAATTTAGGGCTCATTTAGGGCTCTAGGAATATGATAATCAAAATTTAAAAAAAAATTTTAAACAATTTTTGTTTAAATAATCGTACTAAAAATGAACTAAACAAATTTATTTTCTTACCCTATGTTAAGACTTATTTAGGACTTCCCGAATATGATATATAAACTTTTAAAAAAATTGTTTAAACAATCGTTGTTTAAACAAATTTTCAAAAATAAAAAAGATTTTTTCATTTCCCTTCCATAATTTTATGATCATTTAAGTCTCTTCAAAAATATCGTCGACCGAAAGTCGTGCGATTTTTCCTTCACCCCCTCGCATAATTAAGGGCTACTTGAGGACTAATTTAGGCCCCTTGTCCCGAATTTAGGGCTCTAATATTTTATGTAAAAAATAGTGTTTGCGTTAGCTTAAAGTTAAGCTGGCCGAACATTGCTGTAAAACCTACTAAAAATGATTTTAGAGAAAACTCACCTTATAGAATAATTTAGAGCTCATTAAGGGCTCTGAGAATATGAAAATCAAATTAAAAAAATAAATGTTTAAACAATTTTTGTTTAAACAATCCTACTAAAAATTAACTAAACAAATTTATTTTCTCATCCTTTGTTAAGAATCATTAAGGACTCCCCGAATATGATATATGAACATTAAAAAAATTGTTAATACAATTATTGTTTAAACAAATTTTCCAAAACAATGTTTATCTTCATTTTCCTTCTATAATTTCTGGCAGGATGAAAACTACTTCTAATTTGGGCTAATTTAAGCTCGCAGTCCCCAATTTAGGGCTCTAATATTTTTTGTAAAAAATAGTGTTTGCGCTAGCTTAACGTTAACCTGGCCGAACATTGCTGTAAAACGTACTAAAATTCATATAAGAGAAAACTCACTTCATAGAATAATTTAGGGCTCATTTAGGGCTCTGGGAATATGATAATCAAAAATTGTTTAAACATATATTTTTCCAATTTTGATTATCATATTCCCAGAACCCTAAATGAGCCCTAAATTATTTTATTAGCTGAGTTTTCTCTAAAATCATTTTTAGTACGTTTTACAGCAATGTTCGTCTAGCTTAACGTTAGGCAAGTAAAGATACTATTTTTTACAAAACATAATAGAGCCCTAAATTCGGGACCACGGACGAACTTCAAGGTGAGCCTTAAATGAGCCTGAAATTATGAAAGGAAAATAAAAAATCTAGTTATTTGGCAAAGTTGTTTAAACAATAATTGTTCAAACAATTTTTTTAAATGTTGATATATCATATTCGAGGAGCCCTAAATGAGTCTGAACATAGGGTAAGAATATAAATTTGTTGAGTTCATTTTTAATACGATTGTTTAAACAAAAATTGTTTAAATATTTTTTTTCATTTTGATTATCATATTCCCAGAGCCCTAAATAGCTCTAAATTATTCTATAAAGTGAGTTTTCTCTAAATTAATTTTTAGTTCCTTTTACAGCAATGTTCGGCCAGCTTAACGATAAGCTAGAGCAAACACTATTTTTTACAAAATATAATGGATCCCGAAATTTAGGACTGCAAGTCCAAATTAGCTCTAAATAAGCCCTAAATTATAAAGTAGGTTTCAACTCGCCGGAAATTATAGGAGAAAAATAAAGAAAAAAATAGTTTTGGCAAATTTGTTTAAACAATAATTGTATAAACAATTTTTTAAAAGTTCATCTATCATATTCGGGGAGCCCTAAATTATTCTTAACATAGGGTAAGAAAATAAATTTGTTTCGTTAATTTTTAATACGATTGGTTAAACAAAATTTGTTTAAACTTTTTTTTAAAATTTTGATTATCATATTCCCAGAGCCCTAAATGAGCCCTAAATTATTCTATAAGGTGAATTTTCTCTAAAATCATTTTTAGTACGTTTTACAGCAATGTTCGGCCAGCTTAACGTTAAGCTAGCGCAAA
>JAAAKG020011417.1:0-10301 GCA_010014905.2 Druon quercuslanigerum | reverse complement strand
AATGTAAAATTAACGGATAACTTTTAAAGAAATCAATTTTCAACAAAAGAATATTTATAATTAGTTTCTTTTGTTGAAAGATAATTTTGTTAACTAAAATAAATATTTTAAATTGAAAATAGAGTTTTCTAATTAATAATTTAACTATTTGCTAAAAATTTATGTATTTTTTTGAAACTTTTTGTTTTTTTATTTTGCTTTATACTATTTCATGTGTTGTTAGAAATTTATTTTGTTTAGTGTGGAAAATTAAATGTTTTGTGAAAAAGTCATATTTTTTGCATGAAAAGTCAAATATTTGGTAGAAAATGTAACTATTTGGTTGAAAATCAAACTATTTTTATAAAATTTATCCATTTCGTGTAAAATTTACATTTTTTCTGAAAAAGAATATTGTTAATATTGTTAATGAATTGTTTTTTTCTGGTTCAAAATTATATTTTTTTTATGTAAAAAATTTAAGTATACCAATTTCGTTTAAAAAATCTGACATTTGTTAATAAGAAAATCAACTGTATTGTAGAAAATTAATTTATTTTATTAAAAATTTGTCTTTTTGGTTTAATATTTAACTGTTTGATTATAAATTTAGACTTTTATGATTGAATTTAACACTTTTGATGGAAATTTATTTCTTTGGTCAAAAATTGAACTACATTTTAAAAAAAGAATAATTGAATAAGAATTATTGAATATTTAACAAAAAGAAAGAAATTTTCAACCTTAAATGTAAAATTAACGGATAACTTTTAAAGAAATCAATTTTCAACAAAAGAATATTTATAATTAGTTTCTTTTGTTGAGAGATAATTTTGTTAACTAACATAAATATTTTAAATTGAAAATAGCTTTTTCTAATTAATAATTTAACTATTTGCTAAAAATTTATATATTTTGTTGAAACTTTTTGTTTTTTTATTTTGCTTTATACTATTTCATGTGTTGTTAGAAATTTATCTTGTTTAGTGTGGAAAATTAAATGTTTTGTGAAAAAGTCATATTTTTTGCTTGAAAAGTTAAATATTTGGTAGAAAATTTAACTATTTGGTTGAAAATCAAACTATTTTAATAAAATTTATCCATTTAGTATAAAATTTACATTTTGTCTGAAAAACAATATTCATTTGAAGGTTGAGCATTCCATTTTTTTATAGATATATAGTTTGTTTAGCATGAAAATTGAAAATTGTTGTTGAAAACTGATGTAATTTGTTGAAAACTCGTCCGTTTAGTTAAAAAAATATGTTTTGGTTAACAATCTGTTTCGTTAAAAAATTTACCTCCTTGATTGAAAATTGAACTTTTTTTAATAAATTTTTTCTTTTGCTGGTTCAAAATTATTTTTTTTTTATGTAAAAAATTTAATTATAACAATTTCGTTTAAAAAATCTGTCATTTGTTAATAAGAAAATGAACTGTATTGTATCAAATTAATTTATTTTTTTAAAAATGTAGACTTTTATGGTTGAATTTAACACTTTTGTTGAAACGTCATTTCTTTGGTCAAAAATTGAACTACTTTCTTGATGAAGATTAATTGAATAAAAATTATTGAATATTTAACTAAAAGATATACATTTTTAACTTAAATGTAAAAGTTTATATTTCAACTAAAAAATTATTTTAAAGGAAAAATATTTGAATTTATATTGATATTTCAACGGAAAAAAATATGTTAAATGAAATATAAATGAATTCATCCATAAAAGAAGAATTTTAAACAACAGAGTTGAATTTCTAAATTAACGGATAACTTTTAAATGAATGAATTTTCAACAAAAGAATATTTAAAATTAGTTTCTTTTGTTGAGAAATAATTGCTTTAACTCAAATGAATATTTTCAATTCAAAATAGATTCTTCTAATTAATAATTTAACAACTTGCTCAAAATTTATGTATTTTGTTAAAACTTTTTAGTTTTTTAAGTTTGCTTTATACTATTTCACGTGTTGTTAGAAATTTATCTTGTTCAGTGTGAAAAATTAACTGTTTTGTGAAAAAGTCATATTTTTTAGAAATTTTTTGATTAAAAAGAATAACAACAGTTAACAGTTAAAAAACAGCTAAAAATTTAAACAGTTAACCAAAAATGGTAGAAATTTTAACTATTTGGTTGAAAATGAACCTATTTGTTAAAAATTCATATTTTTATTGAAAATCCAAAAATCTGTTAGAAAATTATCCTTTTTGTGAAGAAATTTATATTTGTGGATGAAAATTGAACTATTTGTTTCAGAATTAAACAATTTTTATAAAATTTATCCATTTCGTATAAAAGTTACATTTTTTTCTGAAAAAAAATTCATTCATTTAATTAGTCTATTTGGCATAAAAATGGAAAATTTTTGCTGAAAATTGATGTAATTTTTTGTCGTCCTTTCAGTAAAAAAGATCATTTTGTGTTTAAAATTAATTTCTTTGGTTAAAAATTGAACTTTTTGTTAATAATTCGTTTTTTGGTGGGTTCAAAATTATATTCTTTTGTCTAAAAAATTTAAGTGTACCAGTTTCGGTAAAAAAATCTTTTAATTGTAAATAAAAAAATGAACTATTTAAAAAAAATAATTTTATTTGATTAAAAATTCGTCTTTTTGGTTTAAGAATTAACGGTTTGATTCAAAATGTTGACTTTTATTGTTAAATTTAACTAATTATAATTTTTTTGTTTTTTGTTATTTAATTACAAGAAATATATTTTATTTTATTTAAAATAAACTTTATGGTTAAAAATTCGGCTTGTTGGTATGAAAATTCATCGTTTTAGTTGAAGATTCACCTAATTGTTTGGAAACTTGAAATCAAATTTTAAAAACTCATTTTTTGGGGTAAAAATTATATTTTATTATCTGAAAATCTAAGGTTTTGATTTTTTTTTATAATTAATTTTTTTATTAACAATTTAAATACTTGGGGAGAAGTTGAACTATTTTGTGTAAAATGTATTTTTTGTTAAATTTCCATCCCTTTGTTTGAAAATTCCACTAATTTGTTAAAATAAACGTCTTTTTATTTGTTCAAAATTAATTTTTGAACTTTGATTCTAATTTTCTTATTTTTGGTTTGAAAATTGAACTTTTTTAGTTGTAAGGTAGAAAACTAACTTATCTCTTGATTTTTTTTCCTTATTAAAAATAAAACTTTTTAGCTCAGATTTAATCTAGTTAGCTCAAAATTTCAACTATTAGATGGTTAAAGCAACTTTTTAATAAAAAATCAATTTTTTGTTGAACCGTTTCTCTCAAAATGTAATATATAATTAAAATTTTGTGACGTGGAACGAAAAAACCAGCCTTAGGACCAAAAAATCGATTTTCCATTTTTTATTGATTCTGGCTAATAAAATTTTCCCTTCTTGGAATAAAAAATCCCCAATGCTCCATCATGAAAAATAAATCTACGGTCCTAAGCCTCGTTTCTTCGTCCCACATAACATACGACCTTTGCATTAATTTTATTCGTAATAATTCATATCCCTTTTTTCCTGAAAAAGCACCCTATCTACCCTCTTTAAAAAAATGTTGGGGCTACGCACAAAATTGGTAGTGTAGTTCTTGGACAACCTCTAAACTGGATTCAATTTAAATTCTTCTTTAACGATGAAAGTTTTGCGTGACCTAAAAGCATTTTCTTAAGAAACTGAAATAGTGGCCTCCAATAAAAGAGTTCCACAAAACGATTGAGATTGATTAAAATTGTAAGGATTCGTGCTAATGCTCGATTGTCCTTGTTTAAAATTGAATCGTCTTGAATTTCATGATATTGGCAATATATTCGTACAAGATGAGCTAATCTATGTACAAATCATGATTATCAAGTCCTTCTCCAGTTTACTACACTCCTCTTCCTGGATGCATTTAACAATTGATTGCCTGCACTTCCCACCCACGATACCTACCAGCGAACGATTAAATATTGTATGGCAAGGCTGCTTATGCAATCCTATACATGTACTTTTGTCTATTCAACATTCGTTATTAGAAAATATTTCTCAAGTGCTGAACCCACGCTTCAAATTTACTGAAGGGCTTACTGTTTCTTTTAAAATAACGAAGAACTGCCAATAAGTTATATGCCATATGTTCTGCATTGATAGGAATTTTGTAATAAAAATTTCCGAAAATATGCACCATCATATAACGAAACTAACGGTCTTTATAGAATTTTAATTAATTGTCACTAAAAATTTATATAGATTTTTATTCTTCTCATGGCGTAAATTAGACATTGAAAGTTTCACACGTAACGCTGTCCCGTACGCGTGCTATCTCGTCCTGCGAGAATATGTTTATTGTGATGTTCTCTTAAAGAACATAATGCACAGAAGCAATATTTTAGAATAGTGTTAGCGTATAATATATTTTTCTTTGTTGATTCAGAACCAATGTATTTAGATTATTATATTATCAAAAATATTGGAAATTAATAACACAGGCCTGCAAGTAATGGAGTCATGTCAGTTATTAGAAAGTGGAGGGTCATTTCCGAAGTAATTTTTTACGTAGAATCCGAATCCGTGGTCACAATTTGCCCATCAAATCAGGATTTTAAGATATTTGAGGTTATATACCCAAGAAATGGCGTTTTTGGCTTCTTTTGAGGTTATGTACAGAAGTATTTAAAGCAAATGCTCAAAACATAATGGAACGTATCTCGTAGTTTCAAATTGGCGAAACTTGGTAAATAAAATTGGTAATTGAACTCTGCGACCATCAAATTAAGGAGAAATAGCAGTACTATATGATACAACTAAAGAAAAAATCTCAAAAAATGTTTTGTCTTCTGTACATAACTGTACATCTTTTTAAGAAACACTCCATGAATTTTGCGTTTTTATATATTTTTCACAGGCCCTCCAATAACATCAATCCTATTACCCTATTTTCTATTAATTTCAAAATATTTTATATTTTTTCTAATATAATATCTGAATATCAAGTTTTTTCTTTGTTTCTTTTGTTAGGTTTGTATTATTTTTTAATGATTTGATATATCCATTTTTATTCTTTTTATTCGGTTTTTAATTCATAAGAATAGATATTTTGAATCTTTGCATAGTATAAAATAAAATAATAAGTAAAAAACTAGTTTTGATGAAATTCGTAAAAAATGTTCTTCTTTTGGAATCCAGTTTAAAATTTTGAGCTGCACATCAAATATGTATTTTCTGTCGTGTTCGTTTTTATTCATTTCTTGTAAAAAAAAAATATAAACTAGAGTTTTTAAGTGCTTTTTGTTAAAATAGTCTTAATGATAGATAGGTTATTCTATTGTTGGATTAAAATAAATAATAAATTAATAAGTAAATAAGATTGTGCTCAAATTAAAATTTTTTTCGGTATATATAAAATGGTTTTCACTGCAATTAATT
This sequence comes from Druon quercuslanigerum, assembly GCA_010014905.2. Lineage (NCBI taxonomy): Eukaryota > Metazoa > Arthropoda > Insecta > Hymenoptera > Cynipidae > Druon > Druon quercuslanigerum. Next base: position 4,932 of record JAAAKG020011417.1, on the reverse strand, counting down.
AAAATTGGGGTAATAGGATTGATGTTATTGGAGGGCCTGTGAAAAATATAAAAGAATTTTATGATATTAATCAAAAACTAAGGTCGACTTATTGCAAAAAGAATTTGTGATAAAATGCAAAATTCATGGAGTGCTTCCTAAAAAGATTTTTGGCATTAACAAACGAATAAGTTTTTATTTCAAAAACAAAAGAAATAAAGAAAAATTAGATATAAATACTGAAAATTTTTCTAAATCTCTCTTAAATTCGCCTATTAAATATTATTTTACTGTAATTTTTAATTAAAAATTTGAGGTTGATTTTGGTTGGCTTTTTACTTTTTTTCTCCCTCTTTTTTTTTGTTGATACTTATGTCTCTAATGAGTGTTATAATGATTGAATCTTTTTCATGCTCTTTCGCAAAAAATTATTCTTGAGAAAAAGGATTTTTTTTCAATCTCAAAAAAAATATAATAATATTTCTGAAATTTTTATTACAAAATCCTATTAATGTAGAACTTATAGTGAGTTGAACACAAAATATTCGTATTTTGCGATTGCAGAAAAAAGTAACATGTTCTTGATTATTTCGAAAACTAATAAAGTTATCACAATTATGTATAGGACTAAAATATGCACAATAAAGTTTCCTAATAGGATATGTCATTGAAAAATTAAAATTCAACCTGAAAAAAATATGACCCAGGTGCCAACGGAAACGACGGTGTTTCAAGCGTATCCCCCCCCCCCCCCCGAAATAAATTGAATTTTTAGAACCAAACAGATGAATTTAAAAAAAAAAATTTTTTTTAACCAAACAGTTGCATTAACCACCAAAGACGAATTTTCAAACAAGAAAGATTGTTCAGAAAATAGAGAAACCAAAAAATGCAGAAGGTTTTTTTTCTAAAAATAATTGAATTTTTTAGAAAAAAAGTTGAGTTTTAAACCGCTGATTTAGAATCCGAGTTCCCATGGCCCCCATCATATCAGATTCAAGGTCATTTGAAGGTCAAACTGTAAAAAATCCGATTAAAAAATACATAAAAATACATGCATAGGTGTTTGTGGTCGTTGATTTCAAATGCGAAGTCCATTGACCTCTACTATATTAGATTTAAGGTCACTAGAAGGTCATTTCGGTAAATTGAGCAGATAAATAAACCCCTGATTTGGATTAAGGGTTCCCAAAAACTTGTATGTGTATTTTTCTGGATTTTTCTTATCATATTTTTCAATTTGACCTATTAATCACCTTGAAACAGATGTGATGGAGGTCAACGGACCTCAGATGCGAAATTAGCGACCCCAAAAACCTATGTATGTATTTTTCTGGATTTTAGGTCGGATTTTTTGCAGTTTGACCTTCAAATGACCTTGAATCTGGCCCGACAGGGGTCAGTGGACTTCGCTTTCGAAATCAGCGATCATAGAAACGTATTAATGTATTTTTCCGGATTTTTTATTGGATTTTTTACAGTGTCACCTTAAAATGACCCTGAATCTGATATGATGGAGGTTAACGGGCCTCGGATTAGAAATCAGCGACCCCAAAAACCTACATATGTATTTTTTTGGATTTTTTATTGGGGTTTTCCCCAAAAACACTGCATGGAAGCGGTGAATTTTTAATTTTTTAAAGGGGTGCTCGAGTTGAATAGGGGGGCTGAGGGTTGCCCGTTTAGGTTTTAATTGACTTCTTATTGTGAGTAGATACTGTAGGGATTTTTTGCCTAAATATAAATTGGGCCAAAAACCGGCAAAAGACACAAATTTTAATTTAAATAGTTGTATTTTCAATAAACATTTCCGTCTTCAATTTTAATGAGCATTTTATCAAATCGGACATATTTATAAGGTTGAAATATTACCGATGACGTTAATGATTAATTTAAACATTTATTGGTCTTTTCACATAATTAAAGTTTTTGCGTCTTTTATTCTTATGCCAGGCTGTAGTTTTTAAATATATTTGCATATATCCAATTAAAAAATATTTTAACTACAAAAATCATAAAGGAATACACTCGAACTCCAAAGATACGAGAATTGTTGTAATTGAATTGTTGTAATGCGTCAGAAAAAAGAATGATCTAATACGCGCAGGCGCACGTCGAATTCAAGGAAGAGGGGGGAAATTCCACTCGCTCCTTAGGAGTCGGGACGCTCGTATCTGTGGAGCACTCGTATCTTTGGAGTTCGGATGTATTTAAAAACTATACTATTTGTAATGAAAAGAGTGTTATATTCTACCTGAATTTAAACCAAAATGTTTAATCTTTCCTCTATTGTGTCCCTTATTCGTGAAACAAAAAAACGTAATTCAGAAAAGGTGAATTTAATCAAATTAATGCTTCCGAAAAGCCTTTGCTATTTAAAACATGCAGGACAAACGTATTAGATTAATAGGAATGATGGGATAACATCGCAACTTTTAATTAATTATAATTAATTACATTTTTAGGCAGTAATTAGAGACATGCATGTGACACTTATGAATTACTAGTGTTCACGCGCGCGCCAAGGCGCGCCAGTATTAATCTTTTTTGTCGTAAAAAAAAACAAATACTTATTTTTTCTATGTTATTTTTATGTTATGAATGTCAGAAAATATTTGTATAAAATAATTAGATGGCATCACATGGTAAGTCCTGCACTCTCCAAAATGGAGCTTCTTTCCATTTGTTTTTTCTCTTAAAAGAGGAATGAATTTTTCATAATTTATTTTTAGGTAAATTCTGCCATCGTTAACACCTGGAAAAAATTGCGAATATAATTTTACTTCAATTTATTAGAATTGACTATTGAAGTTGTTTAACACTTAACTTATTCTTAAATTATATTTCCGTAATAAATTTTGTTATGTTATATATTTAAAGAATTTAATTTTTAAAATAAATTGTGCATTGTTCGTTATCATACCATGGTTCAAGGGGTGGAAAAAAACTCCTTGATCCGTGAAATGTGCTGAATAAAAATCTGGAACTAATTCCAATACTAAAAAAAAATCGTATTTTGTAAAATAGAATGCGAAATTTAAATCGAATCTCTGTTTCGAAATAGCCGTATTATTAATGTAAGGCACTAATCCTTCTAAAACGATGCTACTGATCTGCCGCTTGAGAAGCTACTGCCGATTTTTTCGCGATTCGCCTACCGGCGCGGGCGATCTTGCGCGCGTTCCAGTGGTAGGGAGGACGGCTCGAGCTCTGTGATTGGAGCGCCGCTCCTCTGAACCGTTGGAATTCGGCGAAAAATGTGTTCTTCGCTAATTCGCCAGGATTTTTGATTTCTCAGAAGTCAGAGCTGACGCTAAATATCCAATATTTAAATTGATACAATATTACTTTCAAGTAAAACTGCATCTTATAAATTCTAACTTACAATAAAATAATTGTCAATTGTTAAGTTTAGTTGAAACTTTAAATTTAATATTAATTTTTATTTAATCTCAAATTACATTTAATCTTAAATTTAAATTGACTGCAAAGTGGAACTTGAAATACTGATTCCCAATTTTCGAGAATGACTTGGCCGAATCATTCTTAGAAAAAAACAGAAAGGTTCTCAAATCGTATTTAAAGATAAATAGGTGGTTTATAATAAATGGACATGCATTACATTTGAATTTTTTTTTGCAGCTTTGATGTGGAAAATGGAGCATCAACGCTGGAAGCCGGCGGGGGCGGCGGAGCATCCCCGAGTGCAGGTCTGGTTTTACAGAACCTGCCTCAAAGGAGAGAAAGTTTCCTGTACAGAAGCGATAGCGATTTTGAGATGTCGCCGAAGTCGATGTCGCGGAACAGCTCTATCGCCAGCGAAAGGTGAGATTCATGCAATTTCAGTATCAAGCATCCATCCATCTTTCAAATCCAATTAACACCTAAGATTAGTTTATAGATCCACATATCGTATTTCATAATCAGTGTCACTAATAAAGCAAAATTCTGTATCATTTCTAAAGTTGCTTTGATATTTATATTACTAAACTCGTGCACTATAATTTTTTTCATGTAATTGCTTTAATTGAAGAGTTTTAACAAGTAGTTTCCTTATTTTTCTATAAATATTGAACAGGGTGGCTGCAGGTCAGGTTATAGCTGAAAGTCAGGAAAAAGTCAGGGATTTTAAAGGAAAATATATTCCAATAGTCAGGAAATTTCTGTAAGGAACAGTTTCCAATTTGAATGCATAATATTGCGTGCCGCACTCAATTGAGTACTCGCGCACTGCTTCCTTTCCGGGTCGAGGGATTTTTAATATTTTGGAATATTTTTAAAGATTCAATTGCATTATGGAGAGATTTTAATATTTTAAAAGAAATTTAAAGGATTTGAGTTGTTTTCAAGAAAAAAAAATGTTCATGGGATTTTCAAGAATTTTCTAGAATTTCAGTAGATATGAAAGATTTTGTAGGACCTATTGACGGAGTTTAAAGAAAAATCTTCCAGTAGTCAGGAAGTTTCTGTAAGAAACAGTTTCCAATTGGAATGCATAATATTGCGCACTGCACTCAATTGAGTACTCGCGCACTGCTTCCATTCCGGGACGAGGGATTTTTAATATTTTGAAATATTTTTAAAGATTTAATGGCTTTATGGAGAGATTTTAATATTTTCAAAGAAATTCATAGGATTTGAGTGATTTTAAGGAATAAAAAAATGTTCATGGGATTTTCAAGAATGTTCTAGAATTTCAGTAGATATGAAAGATTTTGTAGGACCTATCGACGGATTTTAAAGAGAAATCAAAATTCCAAGGAATTTTGAAACCTTTAAAAAATTGTAATGACTCTCAAATTTTTGCAAAAAATTGTAAGGAATCTCAAAGCTTTACAAAGTTTCCAGAGATTTTAACAGATTTTGGAAGATTTCGAAATATTTGAGCATAATTTAAAAGATTCCAAGGAATTTTAAAAACTTTTAAAAATTGTAAGGAATCTCAAAGCTTTA
>JAAAKG020011406.1:0-20984 GCA_010014905.2 Druon quercuslanigerum | reverse complement strand
CTGTTTTATACAAAATCAAGTTAATCATTGGACGAGATAAAATGTTTAATCTATCTGTTAACAAAAAGTCTGAAGCAACACATATCACTCGTGAAAAAGGGCCCAGATATTTTTCATACGGTTTGCTGAGAGTTTTGCCAAATATTCCATAATGTAAGTTAGCCGTATGTAGTGAAAATAAAATTAAGTATATAATAATAAAAATAATAATTGTACACGCGTGTCCGTATTTACTTCAAAAAATATTTTCGCTCTTTCGAATAAAATATATTACTAACGTTTTAACTTTGCTTTTGTCAACTTTGATATAGTGAATTTTAAATTCTCACCAGTGTTATTATAAGAGTTAATGAAACATCCTTTCCATTTGTTCAAACAAAAATATTAGTTTTGACGGCCGAAACCCACACTATATTAATTTTTATACGCAAACCCTGTTTTCCCCATTTTGAAACGATATTATAATAAATTCCACAGGCCAACATGGTTTTGTTATTGGAAAGTGGAGGGTCATTTCCGAAGTAATTTTTTACGCAGAATCCGAATCCGAGGCCAGAATTGGGCCCAGTCTAATGCCACTTTTCTGGAGGCCTGTGGAAAATATTTGTCATGAGAGTTGACGGAAGCCGTGTGGCGGCGCCACCTATGCAGTTGGCCGATAATTTAAATATTACAAGATAATGATCTTTAAGACTTTTTAAATCTTTTTAATTAAAAAGATTTTGCGAAAATCGTAAAATTCACTGATTTTATGCATAAATCTCAAAACATTCCTACTAACTAGAACAAATTATTATTTACGCACAGTGTATTAAACTTACTCTTAATGCTGTGGGGCTCATTGTATTCTTCAAAATATTCTCTATAAATCTCATTAGTACGTTTTTATTTAAAAAATGTTATTTATGAAAACCTATTCTTAACAAAAATAATTTTATAAGCTCTAAATAAAATAATTTTAATAAAAACGTACCAATGACATTTACAGAGAATATTTTAAGGAATAAAATAAGCCCTACAGCATTAGATTTAAATAATAGTTGCAACTTTTACCTAAAGTGAAAGAGAAAAACATTAAACCCTAAAAACTATTGTTAAGTAAACAATGAAAATTACACAGTACAACATTTTTTTGGTCATCGGCTGGAAACAACTTCTCTCTACGCAATATCTCAAGTACATCTGGAAACTAGAAAAGTCACCGAAGGATTTTGCTCGGAGACATCAATAAGGTAGTTTTTTTCGGTATCAACTGTATTTTTAATTAGACCTGATTTTTCGGAAATAAGACATTTTTTGTAAAGTTTATACATCGTTAACCGTTTCGAATTGCGTTTTTATGTTTCCGAATACGTTGCAAAATTGCTTGAATGTCGGAAATTATCATTTTATCATGTTTTTTTTACTGGAAACGTCTAAAGTATCGGTAACTCGGCATTTCTTAGTTTAGCGAAATGACTTCCAACAACAATACGAACAACTTTCTAGTACACGTCAACTGCATCTGAACACTCCTTCATATCGTTTTGGTACTACGAATGTGAATTATTCTACATAACTTCTGTTTTTACCATAAAATTTATTTCCCACTCAATAAAATTTACAAAAAAGGTTAAAATATGATATCAATCGATATTCATCGAAGTTGACGCCTGTCGCGGTTTTGTTTTCTTTGGTAGTGATTCGAAGTTATGTTCTGACTCTGTATCGTTTGAGCTAAAAAGAGGATCCAGAGGCAAATCTCGTTTAGTGTGTCCACTATATCTACCATATCTGGTACTTTGTGGGTCTTTAACGTTTTCATCTTCATATTGACATACCTTATGACTCCACCAACACACTTCCGCAAGCATTGCGTCCAGCTTATTGCCTTTGTATCTTTTTTCCATTGGCATTGTTACCTGTGGAAACGCTCCCCTTGCTCGTCCGATTCGGTTGGCAATTGTTGCAAGAAGTCATCGAGGTGATGATGCAAGAAATGCAGTTTCAATGTCATGGAGGCGTTGATGTTTTCATAACATTGAGGCATTGTTGTTACCAATTTTTTCACTTCATCTGGCTCTGCTCTATGCTTCCCCAAAGCGCCCTCAATCACAGCTTTTAAAGCGTGGTTTACGATGTATAAGCATTCTAAAAAATGTCGTATTTCCGAAAAATCAGGTCTGATTGAAAATACAGTTGATACCGAAAAATACTACCTTATTGATGTCTCCGAGCAAAATCCTTCGGTGGCTTTTCTAGTTTCCAAATGTACTTAAGGAATAGCGTAGAGAGAAGTTGTTTTCATTTTGTGTGTTGCACTGTGTTATGAAATATTTATTTCAAAAAGTTCACTTCGAGTTCTTTTCCAAAACTAGACTTAACTCTTAGTTAAATTTCATGAAAATGGTTATGTCAAAAAGTAAATTTTCAAATGAATTCATTAAAATTAATTAAATTTATTTGATATACAATTTTAGTTCATCTTTTTAAACTTAAAAATTGAAAATATTTTAAGATATCATTTTTTTATAATAAAATACAAATTCGTTGTTTTAGATTATATCAAATAAACCTATTCTCGGATGATATCTTATGGGTTGAAGTGCAAACAACAAACTGCATCACCAGGTTTCATTTTGATATCATCCCTTAAAATAGCTTCTCTTTAACAATCTTTTCATCATTCGGCACTTTGAATTGAGTTTTTCTAGCTTTTATATCCAGGTTTACAGTTAAAACAAACGCACTTCACCATTTTAACCGCACCTGCCAAATATTTTAGAGCATCTGTAAATAGATGCAAATTTTGATATTTGAAAGCAATTATTTTTAGTTTTCTTTCTCTTAGATGTTCGAAAATGTCGCAAAGATCACTTAAAATACGTAAAGATTGCTTAACGCTGTTATTAAATTACTTTTAAAGTGTTTTTAAACTCAAAATTCGTATTTTGCCATACATTTGCTGTGAGCATAGGCCAACTGCATAGGTGGCGCCACCACACGGCTTCCGTCAACATATTGGATATTTTCAAATCAGAGTTCCACGGGACTGATTGGCCCATCACGTCAGGATTTTAAGATATTTGAGGTTATGTGCCCAATAATGGCCTTTTTGGCTACTTTTGAGGTTATGTACAGAAGACACAAAATTAAAAAAAAAAATTTTCTTTATTTGTATCATTACTGCTCTTTCTCTTTAATTTAAGAGTCGCAGAGTTTAATTACCATTTTTCTTTACCAACTTACCAATTTGAAATTACGACATATGTCCCATTATACATTTACATTTGAAAAAAATGTGATCCCAGATCCAAACGGAAATATTATATATAGTTTATGTATAGTGTGAAGTATTGTGTATATATATATGTAATATTCATTTCTTTATATAAATTTATATATAAACTTTATATAATTTTTCCACTTGGGAAAACAAGCTGAATAAACAAATTCGCTGCTTTTATAATTTTTGAGTATTTGATGTACTTTTTTTGTAAATTGGAATTTATTTACAATTATCACATTTTTCATAAAATGTCAAAGTACTATTTCGGAATATTATTTTGGCAAACCGATTAAAAGAAATTATGAAAAAGTGCTTTAAACTTTCAAACTTTGCTTTAACTGATAAACTCTGCATTTTCAAAATTATTTGTCTATAATAGTGAGAGATATAGTTCCATTTGTTTCTATAATGTTTGTACATGACTTTAAATTGGATTACAGGCAAAAGTCACTTTATAAAAATAAAAAAGCGTTACAAAAACCTAGACTTTTGTTTATAACAATACAATTGTATAGTATAATGACTAAAATAATTACAAATACAGAAATAATTTATAATGTGTTGAAGTAAGGAAAAATTTTATGTGATGTTATAAACAAATTGATGGAAAAAGTCGTTTTTTCGTGATTTTTAATTATCAGTTGTCGAAATGCATTGTTTATGCATAAAATATGAGAGAAATAAATATACGACTAAGATTTAAATAAAATTAGATGTTTTTTTAATGGTCTAAACAATTTCGGTAAACAAATACACACATTGTTTTTACAGAATCGACTCCTCAAGATCATAAAGATATGAATTTATGCTTTATGCAATGTATTAGGGAAACATTTACAACGTTTGTTTTGAATAAAAATAATAATGTTATTTAATGTACCTATCGTAGAAAATCAAAAAGAATATTTCCTGTAAATTTGATCAAAATTTTTCTAAAGAATTGACTGAATTACGGCGAGTTGAAGCAACAACTGACAATACAATTTTGTGTTCTTGAAAACGTGTTTTTCAGGTTTATTTTGAAAATGGAAAAAGCTACAGCTTTTCATCCAGATAAAAAGCTGTACAAAGCTGTATAGGAGGTTGTAGAATCTACAAAATCAAATTGAAATATAATTTAAAACAAATTTTTAAAGACCGAAAATTTGTTATTTAATGAAAATCTAAAAAAGCATTGTAATTGTTCTTCTGAGAATGTAATATATAAGATTCACAGCTTGATTATATTTCAGAAAAAATATATATAGTCAGAGCAGAAAAAGTAGGTAAACGATTGGTAACAACGTTTTACGTTATTGCAACGTAAAAGTTCCGTTTCCCGCCTATTGGGAATACTGTAATTTTAAACAGGTATATTGTACTTCCTAGAATAATTTTAAATATTATATTGCTTAATTTCTGCAAACAAAATATACTTTTTGAAAATAGTAGTGCAAATAAATAGAAATATAGAGGGCGCCCTACTTCCGGTTTTGTTCTGCGCATAGATAACGACTGTGGACATTATGCGCAGAAATGATCAGTGCATTCATTTTCGCTGACGCCGCAGGACAAACAATTCCTCTTGCATTAAAGTGATAAATCTGTAAAGTTTGAATAGTGAAGTTCTTTAAGTTTTGCAATGGCCCAGAATTCGACACGAATTTCTGATGCAGTGATAGGAGAATTGTACAGAGATGCAATGTAAGTATTTTTTTTTTAAATAAAAATTTGCAGAATAATCTTTTAAGGAGTCTTATTTTAATTATTTAATCTGAAGGCCAGAGACAAGCGTTTCCGATTTTTTTCTCATAACCAGAATATTCGCTTTTTTTCTATAAGAAACATACAATCTGGATCTTTTTGTTATTTACAGAAGTCATCGATATTTTAGTGATTTGCATTTTTTTCCAATTTTGAGGGCATGTATATACGGCATGTACCATCCCGAAATTGTTTGAATTATCTCATGTTCACACGATATGAAATGCATCGGTTTGGTAATGAGTTGATTGAGTTTAGGGAATTAAATTAAAGTTATGCTAAATTTTAAAAAAATTCAAAACTTATTTCCAATTTTCTTTTGCAATTGAAACAGAATTATGGCCGGATTATAATTTATTATAGAGCTTTTTTAAATTTCTTAAACTATTAACTCGATATGGCCGGATATGACATTTGCGAATTTTTGAAACAACTTAAGGCCATGTAGCTCTTAACTGATTTCTACCTTATCGGCAACGTTTTGCAAGAACTCACGTCCACGTGAAATGAGCTACCGAGATGAAAATTTGAGAAATTAAATGCAAGGTGATCTTTTAGAAAGGTTCTTTTTATAATTGTAAATTAATTTTTCAAGCTTGAGTCTCATTCAATACCATTAAACGTTTTCCGTTTTTTTCCCACGTTGATCAATATTTTTCCTGAAACTTTGGGTAATAGTGCAAAACTTGAAAACCAAAGAAAAATAGTCTCTTTCTTCCGAAGCTTGTTGACTGAAAGTTAATGTATTTTGGTAAAAAATCAAATATTTCGGTAGAAAGTTCAACTATTTATTTGAAGAGTAACTTTTTGGGTAAAAATTCATATTTTCGGTTTGAGAATGCAACTTTTTCGTAGAAAATTCGTCTTTTTGACATGAAAATGGAACACTTTAGGGGAATTTATTTCTTTCTTGATTTAAAATTCGGCTTTTTCGCTTCAAAATTTATCTCTTGGGAAAAAAATTTAATTTTTTTTTTTAAATTTAACTATTTTGCTAAGATATTAATCTGATTTGGTTTAGGATTTTTTGGTTTAATTCAGTTGTGTTTTATTTCAATTTTTCTTCAATGCCATTAAACGCTTTCCGTTTTTTGTCCACATTGATCAATTTTATTGCTGAAACTTTGGGTAATGGTGCATAACTTGAAAACCGAACTGAGTAAACTATTTTCTTGTTGTTGGGACATTTGAAAAACAGTTATTTTTATGAAATTTTGGATTTTCAAAACTCCATACCTCCCAAAGCGCTGTGATTTAATTTCAATTAGTTTTGCGGGTGTAACGTTACTTTAAGGATACTTTTTTTATGAAATTCTAAGATAACAAGATGTTTAAAATATGGTTGTCCAAAAGTGCATTGAACATTTTTTCTCAAATTTTTATGCATTTCATCCGGGGTTTTGTTCGAAGCTATACAAAAATAAATATTTTTTTTGAGTTTTGAAAAAAATGATAATTATAGGTGGCACAGTCCCTGTGAAATTCAGCAAGTATTTCCCATAGAAAAAAAGACTGTTTTGTAAATTTAATTCATAATCGTCAATATTATTTGAATCGGTTGTAATTCATCAGTCTGTAAAAAAATGGCTTTTACGAGTTTTTAACGCTAATTAGCATTGTTTGCAAAAAAAATGAGACTTTCTACTGATAATTAAATGCACACATAAATGTTCTAAAAAATAATAATTTTTTTGCAATTTTCTCTTATAACATAGATAGAAAGTCGCAGTTATTTCAAAAAATTACTACTTTTTGCCCAATTTTCAACCAGAGTGAAGTGATAGTTAATTGTGGTTAACAATCAAAATTGCTCAAATAATTGATTAATATTAATAATATTATTTCTGAATTATGAAAAATAAGAAATTGCTTTTTTTTTATTTCAACTGTTTGTCCACTTTTCACTTGATGAGGTAATAATTAATGCAAGTTAACAGAAGTAGTAGTTTAAACAATTTATTATTGCTTATAATAATCATCTCTTAGGTAATTGCTAGAAAGTTTTGGTTTTTCTGAAATGTTTATCTTTGTTTTTTCTCTTTAGTTATGATAAAATAATAAATATACATTAGAGATAATCATATTTTAAACAATTATTCCATGCTTTGTTATAATCTCTCGTGTGAGATAGATTCTTTGTTTAAATTCATTTTTATTAAATATTCTGGTTCAGGTTTATTTATTATTTCTTGTAAACTAAAACGTCAAAGCACAACTAAAGATTTCAGAAAAAATTCAACTTTCCAGCATCACTTCAAGAGAAAGTTATAAGCAATAATTATTTTCGCTAAATTGAATCAATAGTTATCTCACTTCCAGTGTAAAGTAGACTATTAGATGAAAATTTCAGAAACAAGTTCAACTTTCTAGCATTAGTCAAATTGAATATAATTGCCAATACTAATTAATTGTTTAAAAAATTAATTATTCACCTCACTCTAATTAAAAATCAGACAAAAAATGGAAAATTTTGGAAAGACTTTAATTTTTTAGCATTAATCTAAGAGAATCTTTTTAACAAAAATAATAAATTGCTTAAACACTTATGTTTAGTAGCATTACATAATTATTGTCTCACTCTGTTTGAACATTATACAAAAAGTGGAAATTTGTTAAGAACCGCGACTTTCTAACTCTGTTCTAAGAGAAAACTTGCTAAAAACAATAATAAATTGTTTTAACAATTTATGCAAGCATCATAATTAGCACCAAACACTTACAAAAAATATTTTTTCGCTTATAGGGTTTTTTGGGACCATATAAAACGGACTTATGTAAATGATATTCAAAAAGTAATGTTTTATATGTATTCTATGACTGATTGTAAAGAGAAAAAAGTATTTTTTTCTTATGGGAAATACGTGCCGAACTTCATGGGGCTTTTTAAAAATCTAAATATGTAGATTTTTTAAACTGGATATATTTCTGAGTGGATTCAAATAAATTTCCAGGCAATATGGATGAAAAATTGAGAAACACGAATTTCGACCACCCTAATGCACAATAACCGGTAGAGTGAGATTTTTATATTTTTTAGGAAAATGTAGAATTAAATTTAAAGTTCATATGAGCAGTCGAATTTTGAATTTTTGTTTATAATTTCATTTTAATTCAAATAGCGAAAAAAATTGCATTCTTCCCTTTTCAATCTATATTTCTGTAAAAGAAAGCTTTCATACTTACACTCTCTTTTGAGTGTTGGTTTACAAAATTAACAAATCATATAAAATGTCAAATTTTCATCACTAATCATCGCTAATAACATCGCTGAACAATAATAATGGCGAAATTTTTGTTTTGTTTTTAAAAATCCAAACAAGCGTTTGTTTATATAATTTGTTTGTAAAATTAACAAATGTTATTGAATGACATATTATCTTTGAAAATTACACTGTCCATCCATTTTTTTAATCGCTATTAAAAGAAAATAAATATAGGAATTTTCTTTGTTTTTGGATTGCATTAAAAAGGCCTATAAATTATACGCTACATCTGCGACAACAATTAAAATTCATAATCACCGGCTTGGGAGATATGGATTTTTCTAAAAAATACGAGTCTCAAAATTGAAAATTTTTTAACTCCATGAAAAAATATTAACCATAAACTTTACTGACCCAAAATCACAGTTTCTCCCCCTTCTAAGTCTGTTATTCAGGAAATGGATTTCACCGGTAATAATTTGTCATTAACAGTTCGATGATCCTATAAAAAATGTATTGATTTTTCTTCACAGATTCCAAATAACAAGTTCATTTTGTGGAATTAAATTTGAAAATGACTCGGGTTCGGGTTCAGATGAAAATTCAGATGATACCTCGAATTCCGATGAAAACTCAATTTCAGAATACAACTTGGAATCAGAATATAACTCTTCAGATGAGGATCCGGATTTGGATGACAATAAACATTATTGTCCGATTGGAAAAATTAAACAAATTTCAAAGGTAATTATGTTAATTTTTTCTCACTGTGTATACCCCCCCCCCCCCCTCCTTGGGAAAATTATTCAAACACTCACGTCTACACAAATTAGGATATCAGTAATCAAGTTGAAGATTTGGGATATCAAGTTTTAAAATTTTGTAAAAAAATTATCGAAACTTTAATGTTTGGTTGGTATCCATTTTCTAACCGACCGTGCGGCCTTTTACAACGTAATTCTCGAATAATTAAAACTTTTTTTTTTGAGAAAAATTCAGAATTAAACTTAAAATTCACGTGTTTAAAACTTTATATCAATGCGAATAGCGTAAAAATGTTGCTTCTTTTTTTCTTTTTTAAATATTTCTATAAAAAATGTCCCATGTTGAGTATCTCAGATAAGTAGTGTTATTTATTATAAATAAATTGTTATATCGAATAGTGAACATTATGAATTGTTTGTTTTGAAAATAATATTTTGCGAAAAAATTACGTGCTTTTATCGGCAAGGTGTAATTGATGGTCAAGTTTAAAAAATAAATTATAACCATACATAAATATTGAGGATGTTTTAGCTAGAAAAAACTTGTTTTAAATGCTCTGCAATTTATTCCTTCAATAATGAAAAGGTACGTTCTCTTATCTATCTCTCGTAACCGAGGACCCCCTCCTTTTTCTTTAATCCGTGCTATCTCTTTAATATAAATTTAAATCTTTTTCTGTCTTCCGCGATTAAGTTTTCTTATAATTTTTTACCCCACCAAATTGGAAAATCAATAAAAAACTTAGGGAATTGATTACAAAAACTAATTTGACATTGACCACGTGCCAGAAAGACAAAGTGGCGTAAATTTGGATCGACAAGGAGATAGAAAAAGATAGACGTTATTAGAAGTTGTATATAATGAGAGAAAAAAGAGGATATTGAAAAAGCTAAATAAGAATGTAGGTTAACAGGGATAGGAATAGATTCACATGAATAAATATTTATTTCTATCTCATCCTATACTGTATCTATCAACGTCTATCTTTTTTTCAATCAAAATTTATTTACGTGGTCAACTTCAAATTAATTTTTGTAATAAATCCCTTAACTTTTCAATGATTTCCTCAATCACAATAAATCAATCGCGGAAGATAGAAAAAGAGAGGCAAAGATTCGAATTTATATTAAAGAGATGTAATAATTAAAGAAAGAGATACAGATCTTTGGTTACGAAAGATACAGTACGAGATTAAAAAAGATTTAAATTGGGGATACGAAAAGATAGTCTCCCAGTCTCTGTTTTTTCCAATATTTTTTTTGCTTTCAGCAGGGTCAAACCTTTAAGTAAACGTATTCATATAAAGGATAGGATGAGATGGAATAGAGGTCATTGAAAAGACAGAGTGGCTCGGCTCCAACGTTGCGGAGAACCACCGCATGGGTGAAAGTGGTGGGAGAGCGCGCGCACGCCAGACTCACACGACGCTCTCTCACTACTAGCCCCCCACCCCTCTCTGGGAGAGCGCCGTACGTGCCAGTCCTGCACGCGTGTGCACGCGCTCTCTCACTCTCACCACTTCCCCTTATGCGGCTCTCTAGTCAGAGAAAATCTTGCCCACTCAATCTCTTTGTTAAACTAAATTCACGTCTATCTTTTACGATACCCTGTACTTTATTTCATCCTATCCTTTATCTGTCCACGTTAACTTGAAGGTTTGACACCGCTGGAAGCAGAAAGATAGAAAAAAAGAGACTGGGGGAATAGGAAAATATGTAACTATTTAATCTCTGTCAATGGTTCAATTTGCATGCCTAAAACGCTATCTTCTCATAAAGATTTAAAATTGTTATAACAAATAGGATCTGTAGCTTTTTAATTTCAGCAAGGTTCCCAACTTTTTTACTTTATACTTTAATTCGTGTGGTCAAAAGTAGATACTATTGAATTAAAATATACATATTCAATGAAACAATAATGATTTGTTTTGGCCGTGATGCCGTGAATTTGATAGTGACGCTGTAAATTCGGTAGTATATCCATTTGAATCAATAAGATCTGCTTTTGACCGAGCGCGAAAGTGCATACTATTGATTCAAAATTTTTTTCTCAAGTGTACATGGCCCTAATGAAATATTTTTTTCAGACATCTTCGGAGTTTTCTACAATCTTGATAGAATGTACCTTAGGGTCTAGGATTAAAATTGGCACATTTGTACTGCTGCCATATTTAGCTTCAGGGATTTTCAGAAATACATTCTCTTGGATTGGTCATGTTGTTAAAACTTCTGGTTCTAATGGTGA
This sequence comes from Druon quercuslanigerum, assembly GCA_010014905.2. Lineage (NCBI taxonomy): Eukaryota > Metazoa > Arthropoda > Insecta > Hymenoptera > Cynipidae > Druon > Druon quercuslanigerum. Next base: position 9,761 of record JAAAKG020011406.1, on the reverse strand, counting down.
TATTGACACTTTAGAAGTTAGAGTTCCTTCTCATCGATTTACATGCCTTGAGAATGTAAATATTGGAGACAAATTATATTATGAACATTTGAAAGAATGCTTCATTCCCTTCGTGAAAATTCCAGAAGATGGAATTGAAGTTGAGAAAACATCGGAAACTGGGTTCCATGTGGGTTCTTCAAGACGAACGTCTATTTCGGTGAAACGTTCGGATAAAGAAATATTGTAAGCATTTTTTAAATTGTACTTGTAAACTTATTATATTTAGCTTTAGTAAATACTAATTATTTAAATATTTTTATAGAGAACGAATGACTAAGCCATGTCAGGCCATAGGATTTACAGAAACAAGCTGGTTTAAGCGGCACTATTGTCCTCTCGGGGAAATAATTAAACTTACTAAGGTAATTTTTTTCTTTAAACTAAAATTTCTATTTTGCCGACAGTCCGTGGTGTGAAAATCTGCTTTGGATTCTTTCCTGGTATTATTTTTCCTGTATTTACACCTAATACATGCCCTTGATAATATTTTTTTTCAGACGCCATCAGAGACTCTAATTCTGGTAGAAGGATACATTTCACCAAGAAATGTGTTTCGACACGGATATATGCAGGTGTTGAACATAGCATCAGGAATTTTCAAACATTCATTCTCTTCTATCGGGAAAATAAAGAGCTATGCTGAAAAAATTGATGGTTGGGAATTTGAAATTAAATTGAAATCTGATAAATTATTGGAGCATTTAAAAATTGGAAATATAGTTTATCATGTGCACTACTGGGAGTGCCACGTTCCCATCGTTAGCATTTCACAAGGTGGAATGAAAAAACACAAGGCAGTCCAAAGTGTGGTTGCCCAAGTGGGATCTGAAACGGGGAGGTCTAAGAATCCAAAAAAGACTACAAACCCGAATTGGAATGCACGATCCCAAATTAATCCCGGGGCTGGAATGGGTTCTTCGCAAAAAGAAACATCGGAACCCGAATTCCTGAGTGGGATTTTGACGAAAAAGATCATCAAGATGGCTTCCGAGACTTCCTCCGGGGTTAGATTTGAGACAGGATTGAACCGGTTACACTCAGTGAATAGAGGATCCCAAGTCGTTTCCCAATCAGAACCAGCGAAGCCTGCGATGAATCCTAATGCGGATATAGGATCCCAAGTAGATTGCCAGAGAGGAACATCAGAAATCCCGAAACGCGACGAGAACGCTACAGAAAACGATGGAACCCAAATTTCTCAGGAGAGACCATCGGAGAACCCAGAAAACACTAAGAGCGTCAATGGGAATACAACATCCGAAGTTGATTTCCAGTTTAAAATAGATCCTTCCCAGGAAGAAAGATCGGAACCCGAATTTCTGAATGGATTCTCGGCTATAAATGAAATCAAGACTTCCTCCTTCATCCAAAAAGGGATCCCAAATGCGGTTCAATTCTTTAAATATTCTTTTTTGTTCCTTTTTATTATATCATTACTTTATTCGTTTTACTGCATTCTGTTGTTCTACTATATTTATTACATTCTCTGGTTGGACATGGAAATTTCCAGCTAGGTGATTCTTTACTGACATCTTTTATTGACTTTTCCGTGATACGCTACTAATTTAACATTATAATGACGGAAGTGGAATTCAGGGTCTCCATGTGGGTACCCGAATGTACAAATGTACAAAAAACGTGGATCTTAAATTTATAAATGAGTACGAGTCAAAATTTAATTCAAGAAACCAATTCGAGAACTCTTGTGGGATCTCCACAGGATCCAGGACTGATTTCTTACAAATAAGTTTTTCTTTATTTGTGTATGTTATTATTAATTCTTAAGTAAACTTATATTAATTCTGTATTTATTTACATTTGTATTGCTAAAAATACATACATAAAAGTTTTATACAAATAAAAGTGTTTGATTATGACCCCTAGATTAGATCTGAATAGATTTTTAGTATCAAAACACTTTATGAGAATAATTTTAATTTAATTGCTTTAAATTTTTATTTGTATGTCATGCTACAGTTTGAAAAAGCAAAAAAAAAGCTTTTTTCATTTTTGATTGTTAATCACACTGGAAAAAAAATAAACTTGATTCTTATAAATATATTGGCGCGGAGTGGGGATAGAATTATTAGTTAGGGCAAAGATGGTGAAATCCACATTCATCCCAATTCAGCAGACCTCGAATAATTCATACGGATTTAAATGTGGGTACAAATTGAACTGGTTGTTGGTATACGGATTCACTCGGTTTGTTATGAATTTGTTCAATACGTTCTTTTTTTTAAATACTTCCTGTGTATTTTTAAATTGACACATGGCGTTAAATAACCTACAAATAAGCGGTTTGGATGCAAGAACGGCCTACTTGCATTTTACGTCATGATCCAAAATTTACGTCATGGATCATGATTTTACGTGTAGGGATGGGAAACTATCGATAATTATCGATAAGTTCTGGTATCGTTAACTATCGATAACTGGCGAGCTTAACGATAGTTATCGATAATTCACCATTAACAGCTCGAAAGCTGGTAGAGATTTTTTGCTTATTATGTTGGTACAAATGAACGAAATATGTAACCAGCGTAAAACCCTGAATTCGCAAATATGAATAAATGCGAGTATAGTATAGTATAGTATAGTGAGTATACACTATAGTCAGTGAAAACAAAAGAACGTGTGGCACACAACTTTTCTCAATCGTAATAGGGTAAGTTCTCTAATTTTTACAGTTAATTAATTATTAGTTGGGTCATGTGGTTTTTGCTTTTTACGGAATTTGAGTGCTGGGTCCATATTGTTCTAATTTTTTGAAATTTTCATTGTGTTTTTCTGTATGAAATCGATTTGGAAAAGCACTGTTAACCTAACTTTTGAGTAGTTTTAGCTTGTGTTTCTGAGGCAAAATAACAAGTTTCTGAGAATGTAATGTTGATTTGTTTTTTTTTTTACAATAATAAACTAAATTGAAATTATATTATTCAAAAATTCAATTATTTCCTTTACCTTCTAGCTTGATAATTAAATTTCCCGCCAAAAGATGATGGAGGGGGAAAGTAATCGATAATTATCGATAACAAACAAATCTTATCGATAATTATCGATAGTTTTTCTTAACGATTATCCCATCCCTATTTACGTGATTTTACGTAAGGACGTAAGTCGAGTCCAGTCTAGTCACGTGACTAACCTGCTCAAGAGATAAAACAGTGCGATACGGAAATACACGATGACAGCCGAATGGAAGTTCGGGTAATTCGTAGATTTGTAACATCCGTAGACACAAAAGTTGGGTTAGGAGAAGGGGTGTAGGCCACTTGCGCCAATTGACCCGTCTTTAATCCCTGGTTTAAAAAAGGTTCTCTAATCCTACGGCTTATTTCCGTTAAACCTTATACCTCTTGCAAAATTAAATAATCTCAACTTCATCTTTTGAAATTTGCAATTTTGAATATGTACAACAGATCACTGGATGCTAAGCTTAAACCCTAGACTCTAAATTGAATGGAAAATTCCAAACAGTGCCGTATCTATTTTTAAAATTAAATTTAAGAATTTGTAGGGGGGCAGTCGATTTGGGTTAAATAATGGATTTCCAAAATGCATAATTATTAGAAATATGGAAAAATAAAAACATGCCGGAAAATGAAGCAGTAGCTTTATTTTGCAATTATATTATGGACAATTATTTAAACAGCGATGTAATTTTTACCCCGTCGATTTGGCTGTATAACGACTACAATACTACATACCGGTCGACAAATGCTTGCGAATCATTTCATTTGCGATTTAATGCATGTTTTTCTTCCTTGCATCCGAATATCTACATATTTATAGAGACTTTGCTTTCAATCTGAATCATACGCAAAAATCAAATTCGTAAAGAAAAGAATAATGAAACAGTCGCGACCTGACGTGCTAAAAAAGCAACATTTCGTTACTCGGAAAATTTTTGAATTGAACTCTGATGCAGTTACGCAATTTGAAACTAACACTTATTTAATTATATTTCAAAACATAATCATCCAACCTCTGAAAATACTACAAAATAACAAACACCTTTTCTTCTAACTTTCAGAGAAGTTTCAAATTCACGACATTGCTAATTTTTGTAGTGTCAGAATGTCCTTCTATCAAAAATGTTATTTAATAAATATAAATTCAGTAATTTTGTGCTGAATAAATATTGAAATAAAAATTACATGGATAATAGAATATTTATACATGTACATGTATCTATTTTATATCTCTGGAATTTTATGAAAAGCATTTGCATTGCACAGTGTCGTTCACTAGAAGGGTGTCGGCAATATCCCTGTTTACCCTATTCAGAAGAATGATGTTCTATTGTTGTAGAGTTTTAAAAAGAATTTGAAGCTTTCTTGATATTATTTTCATCATATGTTTCAAACTGATTGACAGTTAACCAGATTCTAAAGATTGATTGATTGAGATGATTGAGATGTTAGTGAAAGTTTGAACAAAAAGTTGTATTTTCTTTTAAATTTTGGCATTGATGTTAGAACAATTGAAAATATGCACCAAAGTTTGTCTCAAAAATATTAAAGAGTAACAAAATATGTTACTCTTTAATATTGTCAATAGTCTCTTAATAAGCATGCAATTTCAAATTCATATCTACATTTTTTATTAATATTAGCATAACATAAATGAAATGCCTCGTGCTTTCCCGAAATTTGGGATGAATAGTCAACTGTTTGTCATATAAGCTTGGCTAATCGTAACGAAAATTCGAGACAACTAGCCTAAGCCCTTTCTTAACTCAATCAATTTTTCGGGACGACTAGACGCAGCCTAGCATGAAAATATTTCCCATCAGTTTTCTATACAAAAATTCACTGATGAGGGGCCTAAAATGCCTCAAAATAGATGAATTATAGTAGTATAAAAAAACCAGATAAATAACAAAAGAAAAGAGAGCAAAATTGTTTTTTGTCTCTTTTCTTTAGTTCATCTTTTCTCAGTTGTCACATAAAACTGTCTCTAATGAGCCGATTACAATGTGGTTGATACATATTTCTCTAATTTTAACTGCTTTTGCGCAATTACGCAAATTGACTTTCTTGAGTATGCCTCTAAAAGACGGAGTTTTTAAAACATACTGATTTTAGGCCTTCTTGTATAATGTTGTTAATAAATAAAAAAATTTAAAGATTTTACATTTATTTAATAAAATTTACTTCCTAAGATTCATGGACGTTTGACATCGTCATGTTTAACGACACCGTAAATTATGAAACAAAATCTTCATAGATTTGGATAAATTATCACTTTTGTAAGCCTAATTGCGTTTATCGCTCCATTGGGCAAAAAAATGATCTAGCAATTGACGTCATTACATTTTTATAGCACTCGAAAAGGCCAAATAATCAAAAATACGAATTTTTCATTAAAATTAATAGTTTTAATTGTAAGTTCTATTACTTAAAATACGGCTATATAGAAAAAAATTGCTACTAGAGGTTCACTGTTCAGATGAAAAAAATATACTTTTGTATCTTAAAATACCTATGCCTTATATTATTAAAAAGGGTTTCAACAATCTTGAAATTGTTTGAAACATTTTAAAAGTTTTGAAACATTTTTTAAAATGGCTTGAAATATTCTGAAACCTCATGAAATCCTATAAATTTCTCTGAAACCAAATAAAATCCCTCAATACACCGAGAGACATTTCAAGAGATTAATTCACGGAACTTCTCCTTGATTTTATTCACCATTTGGCACAAGAACTAAGATCTCGGAACCCATGTTTTTAAAGCAAAGGCCATTGATCTAAAAGCAAGGGTTTCTAAATCTCTTAAAATTTCTCTCTGTGTATAATTTCAACTAGTTTGAGAACTTCCAAATTTGGGACAACGGAAAAATCCAAGAAGATTACATTTCTACCAAGATGACGAATTTTTAACAAAATACATTATTTTTCCACTAAAAAGGTGAACATTCAACTAAAAAAGATCATTCTTAAACCAAATAGTTAAATTTTCAACTGAACAAGATGAATTTTTAACCAACACATGGAATATGTAGTTTAATTGTCAGTTTAAGAAATCTGTTTGTGACTTAAATTTAAATAATTAAAATTTTAAGCATTTAATATTGAATATGGACACAGAACTAGCGAAGTGCAGTGACGCAATGATCAAATCTTTTGTTTTAAAATTCGCATCAATGAACTTTGCAGTTAACGCTTATAAGAGAAATAATTTTAATTTTTATAGAATTCTAATGGAAAATACAACTAAAAATTTTCAAACCAAACATTTAATGTAAAAATATTCAAAAACAAATTATTCATCTCCTTGCCGAACCTAGAAAATGCCGAAAATAAAAAAATTATGATGTGCCTTTGAAAATTTTATTGTTTTATAATATCCGATGTTCATAAATAACTTTTTCGTAAAAAATTTAAATATGGTAATCTACATTTGTAAGCGTACGCAAAACTTAGAAGTGTGGATGAAGTTTTATAGTCTAAAATTTGCATAAAAAGTTTTCAGCGGTATAGGAATAAATGCTGGGAATTCTATTCTTTGTTCAAAACAAAAACATAAATTTCAATACAAATAATAAATTCAGTTTATAAGTACATTGCATGACAGCCAGATGGCATTTTATTTCAGCTGGTTTGGTTCTGCGCAGAGAACGAACGAAATATAGATGCGCAAAAATGATAAAAGCGAGACGAAGAAGAAGGCGCTTTACTGTTACTGACGCCGTAGAGCAGGAAGGAAGTTCTTGTAGATATAAAATTTACATATTTGGAAATTTGTAAAAATAATTCTTTATTTTGTTGTTGTGATGGAGGAAACCTGGAAAAATCTGGTTACTGATCCCAACGTGGAAAAAGAACTACGGTAAGCATTGCTTTTAATTGAAGTTTTTATCAGAAAAATTATTTTAATGTTAATAGAAATGGATTTTTAAGATCCAAGAGCGTCTTTAGAACCGAACTGCTATCATTACGGAATTTTCCGTAGGACTAGCTTCTGTTTCCAGCTAATCCTTTTGGGCTAACGTTACGGAAAATTCCGTAATTACAGCCTTTGTGCTACACACTTCAACGGATAGCTTATTTACGAACAATTCTCTAATAATAGTTAATAAAATAATAGTAAATATTTTTTTATATAGAAGCGAGAAAAATAGAACTCAAATAATTTTTTTGCGTCGTAAAAAATATTTAAAAAATTGTTTTTCTAATACAGAGACAAGGTTTAACTAAATATTCAAGGAAAATGAGGAAGAAAGGTGGTTGTTACACGGTAAAGTAAATTTTGTTGGTTGCTTACGTGCTTAAAACGTTTGCCGCTCTTTTAAATTGAGAAAAAAATTTATTTTGTCCGCTATATATAAATTTTTCACTTGGGAAGCGCATACGAAGAAGTTATTGAATATAAAATCACTAATTTTTATGAATATTGGATTAATTTTCTGCGAAAACACACAGTTTTCACCATTCTCACGTCAACAATTGACAGTTTGAGGTTATAAAAAGGTCCCGAGATCTTTCTTTCTACCGTATAGGGTAGACAGAGAAGATCCGATTATGTTTCAATGAAAAGTCCCAATTTTCGTTTCAAAACGATCATACTCTCTGTCTATCCAATACGATAGGACAAGAGATTTCAAAGTGGTCTTTTATAGAAAACGCCTTTTGGATAGCTATGATAACGTGACTAATTTGGAGCTTTTTAAAAGAAATTTGAATTTCATTTAAATAATAAAAATAAATCTTATAGTAAATAATTAATTTTAAACCGTAGTATAACATTTTTGATCCCTGTTTTTATTCATTAACATTACTCCAATAACTATTCGAGACATATTCACGTGTCAGGTGGCACTTTTTTCAAGGTCAAAGAGGTACCTTACCGGCACATTCGACTAGTGTCATTTGTCCTACGCTTGCGGAGCGGACAGCTCGCGGGAGCGGTCTTTTAACACTCTGACTTGCTCTGACCCTCTAATGCTAAATACCGTTCTTTAATTAATAGTTAAAGCCGAAATATGATTACATGTTATGCCTGTTTGTCCATTACTGGTTAATTTGATGTCAAACACGGATATGTTTTGATTTTTTTCAAAGATTCAGTTTCACTCTATGAGTATGTTATTTTGTTTATATTAAAAATTTATTTTGCCAATTAAAACAATATAATATAAGAAACAGAAAAGTAAAAATATATGTATGATATGTTTTAAAGTCATTTGGAGTTTAAAGAATTTAACACTAATTAAATGTTTTATATTTCGAAGTAGAATTTAAAATGTTGTGGCGTCTAATCTATGGAAAATTTATCATTTGATGATAATGTTTGTGTGTTCGCATTTTTAAGAAATCGTGAATGTTGTTTTTGTTTTTAAAACTGCCTAATACGTATACCTCATTTTCACAAAGTCTGGAAGCTCTATACATAATTTTTTCAGCATAAGAAAACTTTCTTATGTTTAAAATGTACTTACAAGGTGCTGATTGTACTTACGAGTTGCTGATTTTTTGAAATTAACTCGCGATTCTTAACGAACTGATCTTTTCATTTTGTCTGAAGTAAATTTTGAACATAAAAAAGTTTTTTTATGAATAAAAAAAATTATTCATAATTTTAGAGCTGCTATATTTTTTCATTTTAAGAACTCAATACAAAATTTAATGTTATTCAGATTCAGAAACAAAAATAGCATTCACGATTTTTTTCAAAACTGCGATTAAAAATTGTTCGAATTTTATTTTGACTTAGCCTAACTGTAAGATATACCCGTTATAAGCTACCCACAAGCAAACTTCAGTTCTAATGTGCTTCCGAATCATAAAATTTATTATATACATGCATTAATCTGGAGGGGGGGGGGGGTGAATTATATATTTATCTTTTTACCTTTCTGTTTCATATATTCTATTGTTATAACTGGCAAAATGAATACTGATTTAAAACAAGCATAGTCCTGTTGGGCATCAAATTAGTCATTAATGAGCAAAGAAGTGTAATATGGAACGTTAATTAGCATAAGCTTCCTTCATCTCGGGCTTCAAGCATCAGAGCGTCACTGTTGGTCGACTCGAGCTCACTATTGTGCTTATTCGTTATGCAAAAACGTGTGTGCTTTTCAGTTGAGAGTGAACTGGCGCAACGTCGTTACGCTGTCATCGATGTAGGGCGTTAGGGTACCGCAACGCTCCTGTTTTGTCACCCATCGCCCCCCCCCCTCCGGTACTACACTTTTAGTTATAAATTAAACAATTACGCATGCAGAACATGTAAATTTCATGATATCGAAATTTCACGATTTACAAAATTAGGTGTTATAAAATTATCACATGTTCTTAATTGATAAGAAACTGTACCCAGAGATGAGTTATTATTATTATTATTAGGATTTAGATAGAATTTTTAGATTAATCTAGAATTCTCGTGTTATTTATTTAAATAACACGTTTATTCCACAACACTGCTCCGACCCAGGTTGCTGATCAATCTCTCTAGCAATCGCCCCAAGTGATTATCCTCACAAAGTCGTCATGCGAGGTTCCCCACTTGGGTCCATTAGTATCCAGGGTCTTTTGTTTCAGGCGTCATTCACTCTACTGACCCTCTTCTTATTAACTATTTTCCGCCATACTTTTCTGCCCTGGCATACTTCTCTAGCTTCTTTAACGTCCAGGCATTTTTTCATGCAGGCTCTCGTGTTTCTATGGCTTCTTATGTCCCTTCTAACTAGGGTCTCATTCACACATTCTA
>JAAAKG020011395.1:0-20984 GCA_010014905.2 Druon quercuslanigerum | reverse complement strand
TACCACCTCTTCGCAACCACTTTACACGAGCTTTGATTGTGTGCGAAGGTAAGTCGTTTCAGATCTGTGCACACTGCGTACACGACGGAAGTCGTAGGGAGAAGTAAGATGGAGCGGCCGCAGTGCTCTTGGAGTACGCCAGTGCATGATAACCGAATACGCTATTAGAAACTTACCGCACGCTCCTATATTCGACACTTTCGTCAGACAACTCCTTGTTTGACAATGTCTCCGCCCAAATACGTAAAAATGCACCTCTGTAGGTTATTCTCTCAGTGAACATTACATACTCAACACGGAAAAAATTACACCGTAAGATGTGTGAACCAGTAATCTGAAATTATACTAGTCGAAATACCATTTGTGGCAATACATAAAGCAGCTATTACAGTTTGCCATTGTAGAGTGGAATATCACTGGTACACGCTGTTTAAATTACTGCTCCACATTGTAAGGTTTCACTTACAAGTTGGTAGACGTTACGTTTTCCCATTGTGAATTATACGGTTTATAACTTGTAATCTATCCCCTTTCATACTGCGATGGGTAGTGCGATTCAAAGTAGATTCTGCAGTTTGAAATAGCAATCCGGTATACCAATATAGAGTCTTACCCCGCACCAATTTCGCAGTGTGAAATTGTAAAATGTCCTTTTTCGTACTGTTTCAAGTGCTAACTGAGAGTGTTGAAGGTACAGTGTGAACCGAGAAAATAAATTTTGCTGGGCGAGAGTCTTATTCGAGTCTTATTCGCTGAGCGAGGTTTTTTTTACAATATGAAGTTTATTTTTATAATTACTTATTAAATAATAATTATTTTTCTAAGTAAAACTAAAAGATATATTTAGATTATAATAAACTTCATATCTGCCGTAATAAGGAAAATCTTACATAAGTGGCAGGGTCGTTTATGTCGAATTTACCATTTTCAGTTATGAGAAAATAGACCGTAATCACGAAGTCAGTTAGGTTAGTTTTTCCTTAGTACGGGAGATATTAATTATAACGGAAGAGATTAATAAAAACACTTCAAGTGCTAATAAGGTAATATACAAGGGTCCCAATTTTTTCTCTTTAGGCATAAAATATTAAGCAGATTAATACTCCCAAAATAATATTAATTTAAAAAATCCAATAATATATATAATTCCAAAATAAATATTTGCAATCTCTTTAAATTTGAATAAGTTAAAAAAAAACTGATTAAAAGGCAAATTAGTCAGTGACGGTCGCTAACTAGTTAACAGTGAGTGACTATTAGTCAAACTTCAGTTTAATTTCCCTTTTAGGTTATGCCGTTAAACTAAAAATAAAATATGTGCATTACTTTGTCTAATTTTTTGTTCCATTCTAATTGATTTTGTTGTAATTATATGAAAAGTATTTTAGAATAAATAAGAAGTGGAAAAGAATTTTCATAAATTTATTTTTGAGAAATTAAAAAAGAAGTAAGTGTACAGAGAAAAATTTCTGTGGATTTCTATCACTTACATACGACAATATTTTCGAACCAAAATGAATATTCCTTAAATCTCTTGTTAAAATATTTTATTTTTTAACAGATATAGCTAATAAAAAATAAGAAATTTTTAAACTTTGTGATAACTTGCAAAACTTATCGAAATTAGATCATTTCTTAAAAAACTTTTTTGTCATTCAATTGTAAATTACAATTTCAGAAAGTTTAAAATAAAAAATTTTTTGCTGCACTTTTATAAATTTTAGAAAAATTGAAAATTGAAGAATATCATGAATGGAGAAAAATGGATAATTTTTGGGGTGAAGCATTTTAAGTAAAACCACAAACGTTGCATAGTCTCATCTTAAAGCAATGTTACAAAAGTTGTATTTAATAAGAGCAAAGTTACGTCCTGGTCAAATTATAATATCATTCAAAGTTTTGAATTAAATTATATTTATTTTTAACGATGATTCAAACTTTTCTTCCTTGAAGTAATAATTTAAATATACTCAGAAAAAAGTTCTTTGATTCAAAACGTTTATTATTTCGTGAATTTTTAAGAGTAAAAAAAAGACAAAAATAAATGTAATATCTTCTTTTATAACTAACAAAATGGATTTTTTGGGCTCCAATTTAAGGAAATAAAAGCGAATTTTCAACAAAAGAATTAAAGTTTCAAACGAAGAGGTCAATCAAAAAAAAAAAATAACGTTTAACAAATTAGTTCAACTTATAACCAAATGGTTAAACTTTCAACCAAAAAAATAAATTTTCTACGAAAAAGGTTAATGTTCTACCAAAAAAAGACGAATTTTCAATCAAATACATTAATTTTCAACAAAATTGTTGAATTTTGAAGCCAATAAGATTAATCGTCTACAGAACAGTTAAATTTGTAACCCAAATATATTATTTTTCAACAAAAGAGTTAATTTTCAACCAAAAATATGAATATTGTACAAAAATGTGGAATTTTCAACTCAAAAATATGATATTTTAAAGAGAAAGTTGACTTTCTGCCAAATAGTTTAATAATTTAAAAAAAAATGATCTTTTTAACTTTTAAACTTTAAGAATATGAAAAAGACAAAAATATCTTCTTTCATAGCTAACCAAATGCATTTTTTGGGCTCCAATTACAATTCATGTTTATATGTACGTTTCAAATTATCTTAGAGAAAGATATTTATCTTACTTATATTATCAATCTTCCAGCACTTACAAAACTCACAAAAAGTAAATGTTTACTGAACTTTCGACGCGAATATAAAGTAATAAATTCAAAGTAAATTCAGATCAAATTAAATATTCTGAACATTAAAAATAATCAAACGAGATAGTTATAATATAACATTTAAATGAAACATGTCAAAACAAAATTCGACGTTGAAGTAAGAAAACTAAATACCACTTGGGGCACCGCCAATTTTTGGCCTGGCACTGTTCGTTTCTCACAAGCGGTGAGAATTTTGCTGGTTAGTATATAAGGACCATTTCGACTGATATACCCAGCGTGCGATATTATGCGTTAGGGAATTACTTTATATGTAGTATTGTTAAGTTAGGTTATAGATTTAGGTTTTTGTGAGTTATATAAGTGAAGAATACGTTTCTCGTGTGCTAAATGTGTGAACTTTGTGATTGTAACTGGCTCAAGGTATATGTCTCGCAGGGCAAAACTATGATTTTTGCTTGTTGATGCTAAGTTGATTACTAAGCGAAAGTATAGCCTCTACTCTTGCGAGAAACGCAGTGTACAATGCGAGCTATATCTAGCGCTCGCTACAAAGTAGGGATTACTGGGTGACATTGTTAAATTATCACTCATCCCCATTCGATTTGGATGGCTTTACAATTTCAGAGAGTAAATCTTGCATGTTAATGCAATAAGGTTCACTAATTTCTCCCAAAGTGTAAGAATTACTCTGTGGTTGCACGAAAGGTTCCGTTACTGCACCACAGAGTAATATTTCATCACTTCTCCGAGCATATCTTACAGCGTACTTTTTAATACAAAAGACTAAGTGTTAGCCATAATTGTGTTTTGTTTTAAATTTAAGACCCTTAATGGATCTTCTTAAGACATAGTTGTAAAATTTTATACGTCAGCTTAACTTAAAGCAAAAATAAAAATAGGGCCATCATAGAAGTAATACTTCTTTTATTCTGTGTGGTATAGAAAAACCTCTATACAAAAATATTTGTATGTCTCTTACCTTCTTCTTCGAACGTTTTCTCTCGCGTGTTCAGGGGCAGCGAAACAGTTTCGCCCCATGTATGGAGTTCTGATGGCCTGTGTGTGTGTGTGGGGGGGGGGATAAAATTCGCGAAATTTTAAGGAAAAAAGGGTTTTATTCGAAGGAAAAAGCGTCCTTGATTCATAATATTGCGAAAACTGCATTTTGTTTTGTGTTTCGAGAAATTAAAGTTTCGAGTTTTTTACATCTGTCCTCTTTAGAACTATTTTTCAAATCCTTGCACTGGTTTCCATTTTTCCTGTTGTTTGTAGCCACCACACAGAAAAAAAGCCTTGATTTAAGCCCAAAAGGGGGCTTGTTGCAAGGCTTAATATAAAGAAAACCAGTCCTGTTAAAATCTAGCTTAGGAATAAAGCCTTAAAACCCGCCGCATATAGAACTAGAAGTTAGCCCAATAATAGACTAAAAATTAATCACAATCTTAAATGTGGGCTTGAATGAAGCGGCTACACGGACTAGAAGTTAGCCCCTAGCCAGACTCTGGACTTGAATAAAGCGTCTATTTAAGTTAGAGTTTAGTCTATAGCCAAAAAAGGACCTTAATTGAGCTTCTATTTAAATTTAAAAGTTGTCTTCTAATCCCTAAATTAAACCTAGATTATGATTCAAATAAAAAGAGTCAGATTTTATTTTATTTTCTGAATAAATTTACACTAAAATATACATAGCAAGTTAATTTCCTGTAGTTCACCTCAGAAAGCAGCACTCGGGCACTAAAAAAAAAACTTTTTAAAGAGCAGGGAAAGTCGGGACCAGTTCAAGGTTCAAGTTGAAGTTTTCCTCCTTTAACTCTGAAAAAATCATTGACATTAGTATTAAGATTTTTTAAATAAAGGGATTTTTTTATTATTATACTATTAAGCCATTACTTTTTTTATACTAATTAAAAATAATTCGCACGAACATTTTTAAGCCAAGCTCCTGTTCACATGAAAGTAAATTTATAAATGAAGAATTGTCTGAGAAAATAAAACGCAGTAAGGAAGCTTTATCTGGTGCTAATTATTTAAAATTAACAATATATTAATTTTTTATTTTAATTACAAGTATTTATGACAAAATATACTTTCAATGTATATAAATTATGTAAACATAAATGAACAAATATAATTTTGGAGCTTGAGTGCAACACCCTTATGCGTCTCATTCTCAAATCACATTCAAGAAAGTGTCATAATTGCAATATTATAATAATATTTTGTAACTTTACTTACTTTTAAATGTCTGTATAGTAAAATCTTGTGCTTTTTAACACGTCATATTTCACAAATCAAAAATATAAAAAATTCCGACACATATCGAAGACAAAAGATCATTTCTGTGCAGGGCGATCGACATTCGACGTGCATCGACCAGTGCTCGCCGACGATAGTCCATGCGCCGTTGCGCATGCGATACATCAGGCCCGTCAGTTATTTTTGCACTCGCCCGCTTTTTTCAAATGGTAGAAAATACAATTTTTTTTTTTAGTATTATTATTTAAAAATTAATATATTTTAATGTTTTTGAATGGTATGTGGATCTTTTGTATAAGGCATTTTGAACAATAGATCGACAAATAAAGTAAGTATTCAGTAAATAAAAAAATTTACATGTTATTAACCGCTATATTTTTTTGTTTTGTAAATAATCTTCACTAATTTTTTGCTATAATTTTACAACTATTTTCCTCAACGCTAAAACGAACATATCTTGCAGATTATAGAAGAGAATAAACGGCAGGTAATTTATGGTACCCATTGTAAAATGAAATTAGTACCCATTTTCGCAAACCAGTTCCTCGGCATATAGTTTAATTAAATAGATTTGAACGGAAAGCAGAAAAGTGTTCTGTTTCCTTGAAAGTAGACACTTTTAAACTGTCAGTCATAGCGAATGTATCGAGAAGGATCAGTAGAGTGAACATCAGCAAATGAAACGGACATGCCAATACTCAATATTTAAAAATTAAAATAATCTCGGTTTGTATTTGTGCGCAACACAGTATCATGCAAGCGACCTGCTGGCACTTACACGAGGTTTGATAAAAAATAACGAGACTTTTCAAATTTCCCGGGCTCTATTCGTCCGTTTGGCAAAATTTTTTTTGTTAGGTTGCTGCACTTGTCTGGATAATGTATGGGCATTGGTAGCCATATTGCATGTTAACTGTACCATAAGTTGTCAGTGAAGTTATACATGTTTAGTGTTTTCAGCGATTTTTGACTTTTGGAAAAAATGGATCAGAGAATTTGCATCAAGTTTCGTTACAAAAATGGAATAAAGTGTAGTAATGTTCTTAAAATGTTAAAACTTTCTTTTGGTGATTCGGCTATGAGCCAAGCAAGAGTTTTCGAGCAGGTAACTAAGCTGCATATATGTCAATTGAAAATTAATAATACTTTTATAAGTTTTCAATACGCTACTTTTTCGAATTCTAGCGATTACGAATTTTAGATTTTTTATTTTTGACTTACTTTCATGGTGTTTAGAGTTTATGCGTATAAATCTTCTTTTTAAATAAAAGTTACAATTCTTATTTATTTATAATGCTGTAGGTATTGTGCAATTTGAATTTTATATGCAATATTTTTTTAGACTACAATTTTTTTAAATTTAAAATGCACTAAACATGTTTGTAAAGAATATTTCAAGGGATAATTAGGGCCCTAAAACACACCGCCTGAAAAAATGATTTTTTTTGTTAAAAAAACTATAGTTGTATTATTTATGGTATGATTAAAAACATTGGAACATAAAATAATACTATACTACATTGAACTATTATTATTGTTATTGTTATTATTTGACTGAGTGCAATATTAAATAAACATTTGAAAAGTTAATGCTCAAGTAGGAATAATGTAATAATAATAATAATAATAATAATAATAAATATGATATTTAAAAATTTTATGTCCTACTATATTACCCTAATTTTTCCCTGTAAGTAGTACCTCACTTCCTGTGACATGACATGACAACTCACTCGTTTTGTCAAATCCTGGCTACGCCAATGGTTAGAGGAAACAGCAAAGTATCTGTTACGAGGATGCAGGCGTTGAGACAATAACGCTACATATTTTATGCGTTAAAATCAAAAAAATTTAAATCAAGAAGATAGAGACAAGACCTTCAATGAAGGGGCTGAATCTTATATACGTAGGAGTTTGTAGAATAAGCAGCCGCAAAGTAGGGACAATACTTTCGCTTGGAGCGTCAAAGTAGAGCCTATATTTCGATTCGACTCGGGTTGCTATAGTTTACAGAGCGGTCAATCGTCGAAAAAATAGGTGTGTTGTCGGAGAGTTAGAACAAAATTCAAGGGGACTTCTAGATTTTCAAAGTTTTCAAGGTCGCTGGACACCCTGTTAAAGAAGTTCATATCGCCCAAAATGCCCGAATATCAAATTGGACTAGAAACTCGCATCAAAACTTCTGTGGCAACATTTTTTGGGTATGTATTTCAGAAAAGTACAATATTCTCCTGCTCGTTTTCGTACTTGCCATTCATGAATTTCGACTTCACTTCAAATATCATAAAAATGGATTTTCATGTCTATACGCCTTAAAGGTTTTGCTTATTTAGTTTTAAAAAAGTCAAAATTCCGAAATAAATGATTCAATTTCAGTGCACGATATGGAAAATTCCGGAAATCAGCATTCAGAATATTAAATACATATATTTTTTGGCTTACTTTTTTCTCGAGATAAATCAGAAAAAGGGTAAAAAAATGTTTAAAAAGATTATTTTATTTTCTTTGCAATTTTGAACCACGTATACCCCTTTGTGAGGCTCCATTAGTTGCCCCAGGGGTTGCAATGATAAAATGACTCCAGTCTATTGATATACTCCATTCGTTTTCTGGTCTATGACTGTACTGAGTCTATTGTAAGAAAACTCGAAGAGTAGCAAGAAGGGCTAGGTAGGACATTTTTGGGAGAAGTAAGCCGAAAATAACAAAAGTAATAATTGCATATTATCACGGGCAGACGCCAATTCCACCTGGCTACCTGGGTATGCCCCTCCCCACAATAAAGGGCTTCTCATCACTGAGCCGAACTGCTGCCTACGATTCCAGTAAGCGGGAGTAAGTAATTTTTCATGAAATAAGATTTCAGGTTAATTTGAACATTTATTCTCCAATTTTCAACCTTACAAGTCAAATAACATATTGTTTAAATCGTTACAACTCGCGGATTTCGAATATTCTATTTATAGATTACCGAGTGCGAAATCACAAAAATGTTATATTTCACATTTTATTCTTCATTAGGTACAAAGGACTCCCGCTGATTGACAAACACGGCATTATTATAATTCAAACTTTAAAATATATGAAAAAAGGAATCTAGAAAGTTTCCAGATCTTTTATTTTACAGGTTTTACAGAATATTATAGTCCAGACATCTGGTATTTTGGTTCCCAAAAAAATCCTACTTCCAATGTTTTTAATGAGACAGTTCCGTTAGGCTGTCCTTTTTGACAAATGCTAGAACAGATCAATTGCCAAAATGTTTTTTTTTCAAAAGTTAAATTTGCGTGGACGGATAATTCCCATCGCAATTTAGAGCAAAGTGTCCAACAGAAAAAAGAAAGAGGAGACAAAATTATAAGAAAATTTTGTTGAAAAAAATCCCCTGTCTTCCATAGGTTTCTCTGTAATTACAAAAAGGAAAACAATGTCCTACCTATAATAGGTCATATGTGAACCCCTCAACCCCTCAAAGTTGGTCATTTTTGCCTATGTTTACGGGCAAAAAAGTGGAGTTTTCCAAAATAAATCATGTCCGTCTTAGTTTAAGTTAATGATGCCAGATGTTAAAATACAGTCTACAAAAATCTGCATAGATCTCAAAAAAGGTATTTTAAACCTATGATTTAGGGAATTGCCAGGTTTCAAAAATTGATTTTTACATTCTCATCCAGAGAAGGTATTAGATTTCTGTAAAATTTGACCCCCCCCCCCTAGTTTTTGTCAAATGTCCACGTATTGAGACCCCCCACGGAGAAAAATGGCTAGTTTGGCCAACTAGATGAATCTAGTTTCTCGCGTCTGGTAAATTTAACGCAGAAATTTCGTTACTCCTATTCGATGTCTGGTAAGCTGTCTAGTACATTTAACCGATCCATCGTGTTATTTCAAATGGTTTCCACAACGAGATATCTAGTAGAAAATTGCCCCCTCTACTCATGTACCTCCTTCACTGCTCCCTCCTACGCCCTTTACCCGCGCTACTCTTTCATCTAGCGGCTAGCATCTAGCCTGCCTGCCTAATATTCGGCGTCGTGATCTCCAGTTTCTTCTAGCCACTTGCATTTTCGTGCACCACGGGTTATTCTGGCCATTTTCAGAATTGCAGGGAGCGAAGAGTTTTTATTTTTGTTTCTATTAACGCGTATTAGAATAAGTAACTTCCGTGACGACACAGATAATCTGCTAGATTTGTGGAACCTTTTCTCGTACAAGGCTATATTTGAAGAAACGTAAACTTCGTTGTTCTTTAGTGTCACCGCCAGGTTGGTTTGAAGATAATGCATCAGGCCGTGCGATTTCTTCGTGAAATATGAAATCATACTTTTGATCAGTGCCTAATAAACGAACTTTACTTTGTATTTCGTACATGTTCAAAGCTATCCCGAAGATCCTAATCCCATAACTATTTTTCTAAAAAAAAACTTTCCGAACCCTATATACAACTAGTAAATATTGCCGAAAACTAGTTAAATTAACTAAAAACTGACATGTAAGCCTAACTCAATGTTTGTTTCATTTTACTAGACAGCTAGTTAGACTTCCTAGCCATGAAAATGTTGGCCGTACTAGATGTCTGGTAACCTATACCACATGTCTTGTAATTCTAACTAGACAGATTTTAACTCGACTGTCTAGCGTATTTAACTAGACAGCGTGTTGGTTCATATTTTACTAGACAGTCTAGTACGGCTAACAAGAATTCTTACAAACCCAACTAGACATTTTACTCCCTGTCTGAATCCGAAATACAGGTTTTTACGAATATGTCTGTCCTACTGTGTGTCTGTGTGTGTATAGATATTTTAGTTTGTTAGTACAATAACTTCCGAAAGAATTCACAGATTGGATTGGCATTTGGTATACTGTTTTAGTGTCCTGAAGTGAACATTTGTGAGACCACTTTTTTCAAGATTCAGAAATTCTATGTACAATTATTTATAGTACTCAAAAAGATTAGTTATTTCTCCTGATGACTTTTTTGATAAAATGAACATTTTTAGAGATATAGCATTTTCAAAATCCTGCAAGATTATCATAACTAAGCTAAGCGAGCGGATTTTTTTTACATTTTTGACTAAAAACAGAGAATTTTGTTGTTGTTGAAAATATCTCGTTCCCTGTGTATCCCACAGCAAAATTCCTTAAGATTAAATAAAAGTGGAGTCCAGTAAGCGCAAGGTCAAAAAAATGTGTCCTAGCCCTAACAGGTCACGAGACCTGAGCGTACCGTGAAGTAATTAATTACTTTTTGGTCTTTTTTTAGTATTTCTGTGCCAAAAAAGTGATTATAATTGACTAAAAATTGATTGAAAATTTATATGTTTTTTTTATTAATAATAAAATGTGCTTTATTAATAATTGCTTGTAATAAAATCTTTACATAACTACTGTTAAGTACTTTTGGAGTACTTTTGTGAAAAAAAAGTAATTATAATTGATTAAAAATGTGATACATATATATACTTTTCATCAGAAAACAACAAGTTTTTCCAATAATTGTCTCTAACAATATCGTCTGATGAATAATTTTTCTGCATATAATTCCGTACTTACCTCTAATGAAATTGTAATTTGCAGTGATTTCTAATTGTGTATCGAATATAATCTTGAGTTATTAATTTTTAATATATTAAATTACTTTTAAAGTGTAATCACTTTTAAATAATCAATTACTTACTTGTTTTTAATTCAGAAAAATTGTCACAGAATATTATGTACAATTTACTGCAAATTAAAGTTTATTGGAGGTAACTACGGAATTAAATACAAGAAAAAATATTCATCAGAAGACATTATTATAAAAAAATATTTAAAATCTTGTTTCCTGATGAGAACTATATATCACATTTTTAATCAATTATAATTACTGTTTTGCTAGAAAAAGTACACAGAAACTACTCAAAAGTGGTTAAAACAAGTTATTGTTATAAACAATTGTTAAAAAACTATTTTTTTACTGCAAAGAAATACGCGTCACATTTTCAATCAATTATAATTAAAGTTTTTATCACAAAAGTACTCAAAGTAACCTTAAACCCTAAGCTATTTAATTTTCGATATTTTAAATATTTGTAAAATTGATTATAAAATTCATATTATAAAATTTATATTATAAAATGCAAACTTATTTATATATTAGAATATTTTCTGAAGTCCTAAAATATTAACAGAAACTTAAAAACGTTCAAATTTTTACGGTGGACTTGTTTTAAACTTCAGCCCTGACAATGTTGACGTCCCTAGCGATTATCATTTTGCTTTACTGTTTTGTAAATCCTCTCATAATAAAAGTGAAAATCTGTAAAAAATTCTGCAATCTGTACTTGCTTGTAAGTGAATCGTTAATGTCTCACGAAAATAAATTTATATTATTCATTTAATAAAAAATTTACATTACTTTGCGTTATTTTACGATATACTGGTATGGAAATAATACATTCCTTATGTCAATTAGTACATATCAGATTTTGCACTTTTCGACTATAGATTTTACATAACGGTTTTGAAATATTTATAGTTCTGCTTTACATTAAATCCTACAATAATTGTAAACTTTATTTAAATGCATTAATGTCCTCCATTTAGCGAACTAATTGGGTACACTTTCATGATAAATTTTCTCCATTTATAATTTTTATCGGTTAATATCAATTTATTTTAACTTTGCAAGCGTCCCTCATTTAATAGATCAATTTAATAAATTCTGAAATTATTTGATTTTTATCCTTGCGAAATAATAGCAACGCTTTTATTTATAATACTACAACCTTAGAAGCTTAAAATTTGTAAAGAAAAAAAAAAGTTTTGAATACAAGTGAAAATTTAGTACAAGTTCATGGAGTTTTTTTTACATAGAATCGATTTGTGCAGTTTTCTTCTAATCTAGAATCATTATTGATTAAATTGTATCAAATTATTTAATTAAAAATTGCTGTAAGAAAGTGAAATCCAATACATGTTTCTTCATTCATTTTAAATAAACATTTATATTATTTACACTTAATAGAACGGATTTGTGAAATATCAATTCAGAAAATAAATATTTACTTTACTGCAAAATTAGCATTAAAATTAATTTATGTGGCAAATCTTTAATATTTTTACTAATTTCAAGAATAAAATAAGGATTAGAATAGCAAAAGTATTATAATTTTATAGTAATTTGTTATTTTGTAAACCATGTCAGAATTCCTGCTTCTACTTTACAGGTGTCTTGAGAAATCTTTGCTAAAACAGGGATTTGCTGCGAGGAGTAACGGATAATAGATTTAAAATCATTATCCTTGCAGAGCCGCAGGGCAACGATTTTACCTATAGAGAAAGAGTGGAGCAACGTAGTACGAAGAGGGCAGTAGCGACACACCCGACGAAAGTAGTAGTTGTATATGTATTGTTCCTCACCTTCTTTGCCACTTGCCGCATTTAGGTGTATAATGTCATTGTCCTTACTAGATTACTGTAATGACTTGCAGTGTCCTTGATCCTGAGTCTAGGGAATCCAAACGTAAACATTCAGGCCGCCTGAACCATTTTTATTGATTTTGGACGCATGTAAGCTCTTTCGTCTCGTGATCCTCGCATCACCATAATGCTGAGGACTGAAATTCTAGGATTATCGTAAATCCGGTGTTCTAAATTCCATGTCCCAGTGTACTTCGTGATTCAGGTAAAGGTGAATCATGCTCAATCACGGGAAGGCGCTTCTTCAAATGTTTGTTTTTTCCCCAACCATAAAATGTCCTGAAAAAACCCCAGTTCGCAAACAACCCGGCTACCGTTGCTCAGCACTGAATTCACTTATCCTTTACAAACCCTTCTAGTGAATGAAATGAACTATTTTCAAATTGACGTGACATGCTTTTTGATTTATATAAAATAAAAATTTGTGTTAAAAGAAATGTGTCCAATAGTTGCGTGCTGGAGTTCAGAGTGTAGTGTGGGATATAGATGCTGTAGATACTGTAGATACTGTAGATAGGGATCGCCTTTCTATTATATTCGTAAAAGAGACTGTACGGTGCAAACGGGTATGGCTGGAATGCGAGTGAAACCCTCGCATTCCTCGCGAGTGACAGGGCATTGTATTCTGTGGTTGGAGAGGCGCGTCGCTCTTTCACGGAAAAACAGTGAGACTGTAGTTGTCGGAAATCAATGCGATAAATAGACTCAGTCACAGGCGCATTCTTAAGATTCGAGGGCAAGAACTATATTTTATGTTGATGTAGATCGTATGTATCCGATGTATGTAAATTCCCACATAGGTATTCTTCAAATATATCAATATCGACAAATTAATTATTAGGTTTTTATGATAAAAAGGATAAAAAAAGGCTCAAAGCACAGGCATATTAGTTTTTTAGTTCAAATAAAATAGCCGTAAATGGAAGCAAATAAATAATTATTTCAGTCAGTGAAATGATAATTAAGCAAATGAATTTGCCTTTTTCTGGTAACATAAAAAAAATTACATATCAAGAAAATTCGAGCGAACAGGTAACTTGAATATTTCTTTTTGCATTTACTATCCTCATGCAAAAAGAGAGCGTGTGGCATACTATATTGAAGGGCAGCCCGCTGAAAGTATACTGAGAATAAAATTTGGTAAATTCAACAACAATTTGTTCGGATCAATCTCATAATTGCATTTGCTATATGATGGTCAACCAAATATTTTGGTTAATATAATTTGATTGGTTAGACTCAATATTTTGGTTTGTCCAATCGAAATTTTTTACTGCTTCAAAAGACAAATTTTTGTGTGAAATTGAAATAATTTATTCGATTGAGATTAATACATTGATATAATATTAAATAAACAGTTTTCCTTTCGATCGTTAGATTACCTACAACAGTGTGATCCTGCCTGAACCAGAGGTCCTACTTGAAGATTTTGCTGGCCCCAAGACGGTTAAATAAGTAATTACTTTAAATTGACCAAATTAATTTGTTTCATTTTTTAAAAAGAACTAAATCTTTAGTTGTGTTGGCCAAATGTTTTCGTTTCAAAAAAAAAACTTGATATTATGAGACAATTATGTACAGAGCGGGATACGTTTTTTTGTGAATGTGATTTGGGAAAATGCTTCTCATAGGTCATTAAACAAATAAAAGCCAAAATGTATTTGACAACATACATGTAAATCCCCAGCATCGCTAGTCACACGATTGCGTTTTAGGGGTTTAAAATTATTTCAACTTATATTTAAAAATAGTTTTAATAACGATTTGAAAAAATTCTTTTAGAAAAAATATGCTCTTCAAAATGTTTCAATCGTTCTGAAAATTTAGAATGTTCATTATATAAAAATGGATATTTCACGTTATTAATTGTTGTGTTGGAAGTTGTTTTAAGGGATTAAAAGGTGCATCGAAAAAGGTAAATTGTATTTTTTGAATATACACACAGAAACTAGAAGATAATTTTGATAAAAGATGTTGCAATTTTAGCCTATACATTATGAGGGTTATTTTTGTAACTATTCGGGGTGAGAAATAATTTCGCTTGAAAGTACCATGTTACTATTTTATAATTAAGTTCCATCTACGTAAATATCGAATTTTTTTAAATGCGTGTTTTGTTTACAGGTTGTTTCTTTTTTTTACGTAAGGGTTAATTTTACAAAAGCGATTGACATGGCATTGGAAAATAAAGAAAGAGCACAAAAATCCCAACTGTTAACGTATACAATTTTTGGCATCAGTGTGCAGGTTTGTATTCTGATACACATACGAGGGTTGTTTTTATAACTCCTCAGTTATGTACCGTGTTAATATTTTGTAAGTATTTTCCATCGAGATAGATTCTTTATCCAGAATACGTTTTTCCATAACAGGGGGTTGCTTTTTAAAATAAGGTTTGATATTACAAAAGCGATTGATAGCACATTGGAAAGCAAAAAAATGTATCCTAGTCATTTTTTTAAATTTAATGATTTTTGTAGAGGGTGCCGCTGAGTTGACGGCAAGCTAGTGCTGCCTTGTTTTCTCGAAAACTAATTTAAAATCACCCCATTTTTTCAGATATCACCCCTAAAATTTTCTTTTTTGTTTAAATTTAACGAAATATTATTTATTCAACAAAGTTTCGAAATTTCATATCATCCTGAAAAATATCTGCATTCACGGAGAAAGAAAGATATTAATAACTTTGATATTCAACCATAATATATAGGTATTACGGCATAATATCTAATATCTTCTACACAATATACAAGATATTAAAGGAGAATATCTGTTTATTTTGGAAGTATCAAACGTGTAATATTAATAGTTAATACTAAAGATATTAAAAAAGCGAAAATTTATCAGAGCAATGTCGTTGATGCGTGATGTAGCGTCAAACAATTTTAACCCCACTTTTTCTGTTTCTTGACCATTTTTCGTGTGTGTTGTGGTTTTTCGGATAGGTATTGCGTTAAACGTTCTGGTGGAAAATGCATTCAATGTTTTTGGACGCATCATAATTTTCTCAAGAAAATTAGAACTCAGCTACAGACATATTTCTTATTAGCCTTGAACAGCGTGGTATCCTTTCCACACGAAAATTAAATCATTGTGACAAAATGCGCATGCTTGAGAATTTGGATATCAAAAAAAAGAGGACTAGGATATAACATTCTTTTGGATTTGATAGAAAATGGCATGCTTTACATTTAATTTTTGTACACTGAGAAAAAAAAAATTAATAATCGCCACAAAACCATTTGGTTGAGCAGTTTTTGTTGGCAGGGCAAAATTTTGGTTGTTAGCACAAAATTATTTTGTTGGCCAAGCAAAATATTTTGTTCTTAACAGAAAATTATTTTGTTAAGCCTTATTTTGTGTCCTAAACAAATTTTTGTTGAGCCAACAAAACTATTTAGTTAGACTGACGAAATATGCAACCACGCATGCGCACTGCTTCAGTGGGACCGCGTGATCACTTGTGCAATTTCATTTCCAATATGGCGGATAATACCAGTGAAGTCGCGTGTTCCGACATCTGGATACGTGCTGTTTAATAAAGTAATCAAAGTGCTGTGAATAAACATCATGGTGGGTGCGATACGAAACGAGCACTTCCCGGGGAAATTTTCGTGCGACTTTAGCGAAGAGACATTAGCTAGGACTTGCTGATAGATTGCTCAATAATAGAGGATTTATTGAAGATATTTCGCTTGGTCGAGATGTAACAGAAAATTTAAAAAATTTACCGAACTCTGCTGACTTTCAAGCATAATTACCAAATTTATATCGAGCTTTGTCTCGGATAAAAATAAAGGGTATAAAGTACCAACAAAATATTGTCATAGTTTGCTCTGACATAATTGATGTTAACGGTTCGACACAATATTTTTATTTCATACCTTTCATTCAGTTATTCGTAATTTGTGGTATTTTTTATCAGTTTGATGTGACACTTGTTGTGCGATCAAAACTTGAATCAGTTGTAAAAAAACTGTTTTGTAGCAAAGTTATTGACTAATGTATTAAATTGTAATTTAAACTGACGTTTATTTCTGAGTAACTTGTTTCGATCACTGAATATAATTACTTAAATTAACTTCTTTAATTCAATGACACTTATCGAGATAATATAATGCTTTGAAATTAAACATAGCAATAATTACCATTTAAAGAATAATAACATGACTTTTAGCTGCAAAATTGTTGTTTTTTACGACTGATTCAGGTTTTGAGAGTACAAAAAGTATGTTTTTGGCCTAAAAAATATTTAGGTACACTGACAAAACTGTTCTGTTTATACAGCAAAACAATTTATTTAAGACAAAAAAATTATTTGCTTAACATAACAAAAGTATTTTGTTAGGTTAACAAACAAATTTTGTTAAACCTACAAAATATTGTATTGGGATGACAAAAGATTTTCGATACTTTAACAAAAAATTTGTCTAAGCTAACAAAATAGTTTGGTTTGGTCAACAAAAGGTCTCAACAAAAAAAATTTGTTGACTCAAAAAAATATTTTTGTTGTATGAAGAGCAACAAAATATTTTGTTGAGGCAACAACATTTTTGTTATTCCAGCCAAACAGTTTTCTCAGTGCACAATTATCCAGTTTGCGTTATGCCATCAATTTATGAAAAAATGAGATATACGAATACCGGGTATTTCAAGAGTGTCAAATTTATTCGCAAAACTGGGGGCTGTAACGAGGATCCAGAACATTTTCTATGTTAGTAGAACCTTTAGTTCGCAAAAAGCAGTTTTGTTCACCGGTGCAGGCAACCAAACCTATAAATTTATGATTGATGAAAGAACCCTTAACTAATGTATAAAATTAGTCTTTCTGTCAGACTTGGTGAAAGTTCGGTTTTCTGATGCGGCAAAGTGATGCTTATCAAAAGTTTTAATTGATAAGAAGGGCTCTTTCCATACATTTTGTAAACGACCTTGATACGCCTGTTGTTGATTCAAACGAACTATTTGTTTGGATCAATCAACATTTGATTGACCATATAGCAATGTATATTTATTTGTTTGATCCAAACAAATTTTTCTTGAATCAAACAAACTTTTTTCTGAGTGTGGATGCTCTGCTTTAATATCTAGATTTCTGTTCCATATTTAAATAGCTGAGATGATAAATTATAATATCTAGATATTCCGTGCTAATGTTTATTTTTCTTCGTGTTTTAAGAGCTTTGTTCGAATTCGGCCATTTAAGGGGCGAAATCGCTCTTACACCTGACACTGAAAAAACAGATTTGCTTTAATATCTGAAGAAACATTTAAATGTTTCAATTCAACAAACGTTATCTTATTAATTACAAAATTACTCTCTTTGGGACATGTGTTTTATGTTAAAACGTAATGAACTTACTAATGAATGTACTGAAAAAAATGTTCTGCATTTACCAATATCACAAGATCGCATTCACTATTTAAAAAATAAGGGTTGCAACCCCTCGATATAAAAAATATTTCGCAATGAGTGTTTTTGTAAGAAATATCCTAACGTTTGTGTGGTTAACAAATTGCGATTCGTGTTTCAGATATTGAAGAAAAACTTTTTTTGAGGATAAACATTAAAGGATGGGTTTAATCCCTTAAATCGACGAATTAGTAAGTAAAAACACCTGCCTGATATTTTTTATGTAGATTTTAAAAGTGAAGACAATCGGTGAGGTACACCTCGGAACGCAATAAATTAATTGTAGTGGTAATTCACCTCTTTCAATACATGTTTCTAAAAAAACCCGAGACATCTCAACATTAATTTCTAATTTTCTTAACAACAGTACGATATACAGTGAAATTCAGCAGATCCGAAAATTTCTGTATAAAAAAGGTCAACAGTACCACATTAATCCTTGTAAAAAATAATGGTTGCAACTCCACGACATAGAAAGTATGTCCCAATAAGCGTCTTATTGTTAAAAATTTCGTACTCTATTTTTACATATCATGAAAAACTGTTTTTGGAGGTAAACTTTAAGGATCATGTCTGCTATTGACTGGCTCGATATTATGTAAGGTGTTATGTAAGGATGCTTTAGGTCTACATGGCTTTTATTATACAGGGTGTCTAAAAAGTCCCGGGACGGTTGGATATTTCCTCAGATAAAATATTTTTCAAAAAAGTGAAGGTCATTCCTGAAGTAAATTTCAACGAGGAATTCAATGGTGACCATCATTTTGACCTTCATGGCTTTTGAAGGTCAACTTTGTGTTTGGAAAACCCCCTTTTTTACATCTGCAATCGATAGAGCGAAAAATTCTACGTTTAGGTACGTACCCACGTCATAGGTCAAGTGTAACGTTTAAGGTCAGTTAGAGGTTATTTGAAATAAACAAAGTTTTCTAAGAGATCAGTGTAATTCCTGAAGTAAATTTCAATGAGAAATTTAATAGTGACCTTCATTTTGACCTTGAAGTTTACCTTCATGACTTTTTAAATGTCAGCTTTGTGTTTTTAAAGGAAACCCCCCTTTTTTACATCTGCAATCGATAGAGCGGAAAATTCTACGTTCAGGTACGTACCCAAGTCATAGGTCAATTGTCACCTTCAAGGTCAGTTAAAGGTTCTTTGAAATTAACAAAGTTGGCCAAGAGGTCAGTGCAATTCCTGAAAAAAATTTCAACGAGAAATTCATTGGTGAGCTCTGTGTTGATCATGGTTACAGCGTTTTGAATATTGTAAAATCATAAGAAAATTGTTCATTAAAAGTTCCAGATGTTCTGGTGAGAGTTCTGTTCCTCCCCAAAGAGTTATACAGTCCTATACCGTTTTTCGATACCTAAGTCAATACCTAAGTACTGACTATCTTTCGCTAAAAGATTATTATGGCGCAAGCTAAACTTTCGGAACGAGAGAGGGTATCTGTATTAATCAAGCGTGGTTGGGGAGATCGAGCTCGATATTATGATCAAGTTCGTTTGCTTTTTAATCGCACTTTTAGTAATGAAGAAGGGTTAAATCCTGTCTTAAAATTAACAATTGAAAGAACTGGGAAGCGCTTTATGAATCATGGATCTATCAAGGACCTTCAGATAACTGGTCCGCAAAAATCTGCAGGATTTGACGAGATGCAGATGGACATAGCTCAAGCATTTGTTGAAAACCCACACCTTAGTTTCCGTCAAGCTAGTGATGAGCGTGACGTTGTTCCTGAGACAGTGCGAAATATTTTAAAAAGCATTAATTTCCATCCTTACAAAGTTCGTCTGGTACAAGAGCTCAATGAAGGCGATCCTGATCGTCGGATTGAATTTTGTGAAATTATGATAGACAGAATTGATAGAGATCCTCTTTTCTTGTACAATACAGTATTTTCAGAAGAAGCTACTTTCACTTTAAAAGGTGAAGTTAACAGGCAAAATTGTAGATATTGGTCCGACACAAATCCTTATTGGATGTTGGAGAGTCACACACAATATCTACAAAAGATTAATGTTTGGGCCGGTATCTTGAATAATACACTGACAGGCCCTTTCTTTATCGATGGTAATCGTAATGCTCGTGCATATCAAGAGCTTCTCAGAAACAAAATTGTACCAAAAATAAGGGAGATCACAGGCCATAATTTTCAAAATATTTGGTTCCAGCAGGACGGAGCAGCGGCTCATTACGGTAGGTAGGTGGATTGGAAGAAGGGGTGAAATCGAGTGGCCTGCTAGCTATCCTGACTATTATAGCCTGACTAGCCTCTCGACTGTTTTCTTTGGGGTTATTTAGTGAGCAAAGTATACTCAACGCATCCCCAAAGCTTAGACGAATTGCAGAATCGGATTCTGCAACAGGCTACTTTGATTGATAGGGAGATGATTCGTAATGCTGCAACTCATTTTTACAATCGCATAGCTTTTTGTCAAGAAGCTCAAGGTTTTCAGTTCGAACATCTTCACTGAAGCCTGAGAGGTAAGGGGACGCACGCTAATCAAGCATCCCGAAACGTGAGAGGCAAGGGGACTCACGCTAATCAAGCACCCCAAAGGGAGCAGAATTTACGACGTCCACCAAGATCAATACAGAGCCCACCAATGATTTTCTCGTTGAAATTTACTTCAGGAATTGCACTGACATCTTGGAAAACTTTGTTAATTTCAAATAACCTCTAACTTTTTTTAGTTTTATAGTTTTGGCTGTGAAATTATACATCTTAAGGGTATGCGCTGAAAACGAAAAGTACTTGGAACAAGTAATTTTTATTTGATTTAAGTCAATCGTGGGTCTGAATACGGACAATACAATATGAATCTTAATTCAAGAAAACATTTACTTGGTACCGCATGCATAGATTAATAGCAGATGTCCTTGATCTGAGAAAATATATTATTGGACGGAATATTACATTTTATTTGTCTGAAAATATATGACATTCAGTTAAGCAATATTGATTTAATTTAGGTATATATATTCTGAATTTAAGCATATGGGTGATTCTTTCTCAAATCGTACACCTAAATGGACGGCATATTTTTGATGACTTTGCAAACTTTTTTATAGCTTCCATACATCAAATAAGTTGACACGTATGTCAGGATTTTTTAATTTTTTCTATATTTTCAAAAATATTCTTAAATA